>CANSNZ010000711.1:0-249043 GCA_947646795.1 Beta lomatogona
AAGTAACCCAAAGAAGGAGAACGCCCGCATTTGGACGGGTCACCTCTTTGGAGGCCATGCGATCGTCTGGATTTTTACATCCAATCTTATGAGAGGTCAACCATAAGAACGTCCATACTTGGATGGTCACCTCTCTTGGGGCCATACTCGTCCGGATTTTTGCATCCAATTTATGGGCGAGGGTCAACCATAGAAGAACGTCCATACTTGGACGGTCACCTACTGGGGGCCATACTGCACGGATTTTTGCATCCAATTTATGGGCGAGGGTCAACCATAGAAGAACGTCCATACTTGGACGGTCACCTTCTTGGGGCCATACTCGTCCGGATTTTTGCAATAGTAGTTATTTTTGTTTTTTGGACGATCGATCTCGATGCCTTTTACTTTTTGCGGGAAAAATGCTCCCTACAAACAAACTCCCACTGGGAAGTCGTCCTCATCAAAGAAGAGGCCACCACTCTGGTAGTGACCAGCCTTTCAAGAAAGAAGCCTAAGGGCTTTACAAGGAAGAAGGTGGATAAGGCGCCTCTGTCGTCGAGAGCGGAGAAAAGCATGCTCCCCCACATGCCAAGGCTCTTAAAAGAGAGCCTTCGACCGTGGTCTCGCTTCGAGGAGGGGAAGGATGCCACGTGCAAACTGCTCCAATCGAGTTTTGCCCGGCCGACTGCCGAGGTCAACCTAGAGTCCGCCTTGCTTTGGTTGCACCGGAATCTGGGCCGGCTGAGAACTATCCGGGGTTCGGCGGCTCGGTGGCTAAGCCGGTGCCACGTATGCCTTTAGTTGTTAGGACAAAGCCGCTTCGTCCGGTGAGTCGTATTACCCCAATATAGTTAGGACGATGCGGGCCTAAGTAGACGGTCCATGAGTCCGTCCAATAGGACAATGGTCGTCTTTCCTATCAAGATTACCGATTCTCCCCCTCTTCCGGATAGGCAAAGGCCTCGCTATTCCCCCAACTCCTCCCCTTCTTGATTCCCGGACGAGGAGTCTTCTCGGCTTTCGCCAAATGTCAAGGCCGGAGAAAAGAGCGTACCGGGAGCTCTTCAAAAGTGCTACCCCGAATCTATATATCAAAGGATTAAGGGGAGCTTCTGCCGAAGCATGTGGGCTACATGTCTCAGACTTTTGTCGAGGTATTATTTTATGCCGGTTTTGTTTTATACTTGTTTAAACTTTGACTCCTTTAATCCGTCTAATAACTCGATTTGTTTTCATTGACATTTCCGGCTCACGGCTGCGGCATGCTAACCTAAGAATAAGCGAAGGAGTCGAGAAAAGAGAATAAACACTCGTCCATATGGCGACTACGACAGGCGACAAGGCCATCCATGATATTGAGATGGCTAATACACTCCATCGTCAATCTCCTGAGGCTTTGGAGAAAAGATCCCGGCCCTTTCGAGTCGAAAAACAAGAATTATCTTGTTACTATTAATGACATGTTCAAGGAACAGGGGCCGTCCGGGGATGTTGGTGCATGTCGCCTCCACCGATCCGGGCGGATGAAAGAAATGCCGCCCTTCTCGCCGCCACGCAGCCTAAGGAAGAGAATCGCCCGTCTAGGATAGCCGGGCGGCCAAGGCCTTCGATGATGCCAAGGAAGGGTTGGAGCAAGTGATCGAAACGTGCAAAGTGTCCGGGCCGTCAAGGCCTTCGAGATGTCTGGCCGAGGGCTGACGAGGTTCCAGGCTTTGTGCGTCGTCTAGAGTACCACCGTAGTGTCCATCGGGCTATGGTATGTCTTGAGGAACCTCCGGGAATTCTTAGAGTCTCGACGACGAGGTCGCAGCCGATGGTGAGGGCCCGAAGACGAGGGCGCGAGGATGAGAAGCCCGGGAGGACAACCAAGAATCGCGCACAAGGAGATGAAGCCTAGCTTTAGGTTTATTTTTCTAAGTTTCTTGGCTTGTCTTGGTTGTAGTCTTAGCCTTCGTAGAGCCTTAAGTTGTAAAGTTTTGTTGTTGATATATGGAGAACTTTTTTGCCAATTGCTAGTCTTCTTTTTATTTTTTATTTTTACAATTGTAATTTGGCTAAGTGTAACTTTAACTTTCGTCATGATCGTTTAACCAAAAAGGACTCATTCGAGACTGTTTGCAGAAGTGCCCATACTAAGATTGTCCCCCTTGCCCTTGGACGATTTTTTTGTTATTTTATGAAATATCAGAAATACAAGAGTTAACTTGTCTTGGAACTTCTTGGACGATCATTCTTGGCATTGGACGATTTCCAATCTTTATTAAGTGCCCAAGCATTTTCATTGATTTTCCCTAGATTGTTGGACGGTTTGCTTATTCGCACCGAGTCTCGCCCACTGAGAGGTTGCGGCCAAGACCTCGTTCGACTCGAGCTACCAACTTTTGGACGCAGGGTCACCTTCTTTAGACCATACTCGTCCCGAGAGCCAGGGGCCATGCTCGCCCAAGAATTGGTGTCCAATTTTGGACGAAAGGTCACCAGGAGGAGATCGCCCGGACTTGGACTGACGCGCCACCTCTTGGGAGCCATGCTCGCCCAAGAATTGGTCCACCGATTCTTCGACGAGTCACCCAAAGAAGGAGAACGTCCATACTTGGACGGTCACCTCTTTGGGGTCATGATCGCCTGGGATGGTTTCAAACCATTAGAAAGGCATCTATGCCTACGTATTAGTTTTTTATTGGACGACCTTGTTTTAACATGGCTCGTCCTTTTTGGCTTCTATCATCCCCCCTTATGTGGGCTTAGCTCAACCGTGCATGGAGGGAGAGCCAAAGTCCAAGAAGGAGAGCGACCGGCCGTGGGTGAGCCTTTGCAAGGTGATGGACGAAGCTTGAGATATCTGTTCAAAGCGTGTTTTAGCTAGGTTTCCTTGAGGGCAACACTCGTCATTAGTAGCGATCCCTTACTAGGGTCCCTGACTACTTAGTCGTCCGTGATTTTGAAAGTAAGTATCCTTTACTAAGGTCTTATTTCAGGGCTGACTTTCTCTCGGAGACTTTGACGTTACTCTTACTAGAGTTTTTGTCAATTTCACGGTCATATATGCATTATATTTTTGGCGGGTCTCTTTGAGGGAGTGATGTTCGCGTAAATGCGAGAGTGATAATGACGTTCCGCTTTGTTTGTATTTTGTCCAAGTTATTGTCACTTTTTAGACGAGTAACTCGATTTAATGCCCCAAAAGTGAATTAACTTGGTGAAAAGATACAAAGAGAGAAGAAAGTAAGAATTGTATTATATGGATTTTGCTTGGTCGAATGCCAAGATACATGTATACAATTCTTTTCTTACTAACATGTGCCGTGGCACTTTGGAATAACTCAAATTATCCTATAGGGATCCGACGAAGATCCGAGTTAGACGTGGTACTTCTTTAAGTTGTCCGAATTCCAAGTACGCTGAATAGGTCGTCCATCCTAAATCTTGTAGACGAAAAGTCCCACTGCGTACCTCCGGACAATCGAGATAAGGGCCTTCCCAGTTTGGTGTTAGCTTCCCCAACTCTTTAGCGCGTCCAACCGCTTCCATCTTTCTTAGGACGAGATCCCCCACCCCGAGTGGTCGTCTAACAACTCTTTTGTTAAACTCCCGAGCCATTCGCGGTTAGTCAATTGCATTCTTAGCAAGGCATTGCCCCCGACTTCTGGGACTTGGTCCAAAGCCGTGCGCAATGCGGCCCAATTGGCATCTTCTGTATAACATGACTCGTAGGGTGGGCTCTTCAACCTCAATGGGCAAGACGGCTTGATGCCATGGCCTAACATGAAAGGCGTCTCGCCCGTGGAATTCTTAGCGGTTGTTCTAATGGACCACAACACTAATTGCGGTTCTTCAACCCATTGTCCTTCGGCGTTATCCAGCTTCTTCTTGATTCCATTTGATAGAATCTTGTTGAAGGACTTCAACTTGCCCATTGGCTTGTGGGTGGGCGACCGCCAGCAAAGTGAGCTTTGATTTCTCTTTTCGACAACCACTCTTTTCAGCTTAGGCGTTTCGAATCGTGGACCATTATCAAAGACGATTGGATTGGGCATGCCAAATCGAGTTATAATGTTTTTCCGGATGAAGCCCTTGACGTCGTTCGTTGTTATTCCTCTCATGGCCTCCGCCTCTATCCATTTAGTGAAGTAGTCAACTCGCCACTATCACAAACTTCTTTTGCCCAGCGGCCCTGAGGAATGGTCCTAGGATATCCATGCCCCATTTGGCAAAAGGCGAGAGGAACAAGATTGGGGTTAAATAGTTGGACGGCTTCGATGCATATTTCCATACTTCGACAACTTGTCACACTTCTTTGCATAGACTAAGGCATCCTCCTTTAAGGTAGGCCCGGTAGTCCCCGTCCTTAAAGCCTTTTCCCCTAAAGCTCTTCCCCAATGTGAGAAGCACAAGCTCCTTCATGGAGTTCTTTCAGACTTCCTGGACCATCTTCTCGGTGACGCACTTGGAGAGGGGCCGGTTGAATGACTTCTTGTAAAGTGTCTCGTCCCATAATTCAAACCACTTGTCTCTAGCCTTTACATACTTAGCTTCTCTACAGATCCGAAGGCAATCGTCCCGTCTTCTTATATTCTATGATCGGCTCCATCCGCACAGTCCCTCGACCGAGAAACATAATATGTTCTTGGTCGATGCTCTTTTGGGTTTGACTTCCCAAAACTGTTCTTGCACATCACCTTCACTCAGTCGGCTAATTTTGGAGAGCATCGATTGATGATTTTCTCGACCTTGGTACTTGGTCGAGGACAAATCGTTTAAATGGCTCTATCTCATCTTTGATCGCCGCATGTATTTGCTCATTGATGCTTCTTTGCATTCAAAATCTCCATTAACCCGATTGACAACTAAGAGGGAGTCCGATTTGGCCTCGATCTCACTGACTCAGGCCGCCTTGCACATTTTGATTCCAGCTAAGAGTGCTTCATATTCAACTTCATTATTGGACGCCCGAACCGGAATCTCAATGCATATTCAAACTTATCTCCTTCGAGGAGATTGACAAATGATTCTTGCCCCACATCCATGGGATCGTGGACGATCCATCAACCATGAGCGTCCAATGCTTCCTTCTCTCTGACTGGATCGGATATTGGTTCTATGGTTGGCCGAGTAAGCTCAACTATAAAATCTGCCAAGGCTTGCCCTTTAATGGCTTTCCTTGGTTCAAATGATATGTCAAACATGTTAAGCTCAACCGCCCATTTTAGCATTCGTCCGGCAGCTTCCATCTTCACGTAGAACTTGCTTCAAGGGCGGTCGGTGTAGACAATTATCTCGTGCGCCAAGAAATATGGCCTCAACTTTTCTTTGGGCCATGACTAGGGCCAATCCAAACTTCTCGACCGGAGTATACCCGTTTTCCGCATCTTTGAGCACGTGACTCACAAAGTATATGGGAACTTGGACGGACTCTCGTTCACCAACAGGACGACACTCACGGCTTGAGTGGATACGGCCCAAGTATACAAACAACTTTTCCCGTCGGTGGGACCGACCAACCTAGGCAAATGAAGATGATCTTTTGACAAGTTGAAGGGCTTGCTCCGCCTCGCTCGTCCATTCGAACTTGGCTTTTTCTTGATCGTGGCAAAGAAGTGATGGCACTTGTCGCCCGACTTAGACAAAATCGTCCAAGGGCGACCAAGCAACCCGTCAACCGCTGTACCTCTTTTACCTTCGAAGGTGACTTCATGTCTAAAATAGCTTGAATCTTTTCGGGGGTTGGCTTCTATTCCCCTCTCGATCCACCAAGAAGCCTAAAACTTCCCCCGACAAAACCCCAAAGACACATTTCTTTGGGATTCGGCTTCAACTTGTATTTTCCTAAGAGTTTCAAAAGTTTCTCTCAAATCACCAACATGACTTTCTTCTTGACGGCTCTTGACTATCATATCGTCAATATATGCCTCCATATTTCGTCCTAATCGCTGGCTGAAAAACATTATTGATCAATCTTTGAAAAGTGGCCAGGGCATTGCGCAGCCGAATGGCATCCTCACCCAACCATACGGCCCTTTTTCGCAATGAAGGACGTTTTGTCCCGATCCTCCGGCCACATTGGGATTTGATGAAAACCTCGAATAAGCGTCCATGAAGCTCGGCAAAGCATGGCCACTGTGGAGTCTACCGTGACGATCCAACTTAGGCAAAGGAAAACCGTCCTTAGTGACAAGCCTTGTTGAGGTCGTGTAGTCCACACACATTCTCCAGTGCCATTGGGCTTTGACACCATAACTACATTTGCTATCCGGGGATAATAGGTTTCTTTGATGAACTTGGATTCCAACAACTTCGAACTTCTTGGTCGACCGCCCTGGTTTCTAGCCTGGTCCCAAATGCCTCTTCTTCCGACGAACCGGTTTCAAATTTGGATCAACATTCAACCTAGGTGGACGGCTACTTCCGGATCAATTCCGGGCATTTCCTCAACGCAATAGGCAAACACATCTTGAAACTCTTTCAAAGCAAGTGGACTAGATGACCCTTCAAACCAGATCGAGTGAAGATCCGATTCTAAGGGTCCTTTCTGGACGAGCTTCATCCGGACGTACCTCTTCGAGGGGCTTCTACCGGCTCCGGACGTTCTACTGTTAGTCCCATGATGGCCATGACCTCTTCGGACGAGGAGGGTTCTTCCTTGATGACCTCATATTTCCCTCTTCTTGCTTGGGGAGGTGCTCGGACGCTTTCCTTGAGGGTGCAAGAGGGCGTCTCGAGGGCTCTCCATGGTCGGCTTTAACGAGGCGACCGGGTCTTTGACAAATCCAGGCGTTTTCCTGTCGCTAGCCATCCTCGTCGATCTTTCTCTATTCCGGACGTTCTCCTTTATTTGTGCAACCTTCGTCCGATCTTTCTTATCCGCCTTCCATGATGATGGTTTCGAGTAGTTAGGTAACATTCCCTAGCCGCTCCGTCGGTCTCCATACAAGGAGCCAATATTGCCGTCATCACACTCATACTTCATCAACATCGGATGAGTTACTATTACCGCTTTTACATGATTCGAGTTGGTCGTCCAAGAATGACATTGTAGGTCATCCAAGTCTCGGACCACCAAAAACTTGATAAACAGAGTTCTTGAGGCTCCCTTCTCTCCTACTCGAACGGGAAAAGTCACGAGTTCCCATGGGATGGATGACTCATCCCCCAAACCCCATGATGGGGGTGGTGAACGGGAACTAAGTTCTTCTCCTCAAACTTTAGTGCGGACGGGCAATCGGCACTAATGATGTCCGTCGAACTTCCGGTGTCGATCGGGATCCTTCTTACTCTCAAGTTTGCTATTTTCATTTCTACAACCAAGGGATCATCATGGGGAGTCCTCAACCCCGCCCGATCTTGCTCACTAACTACCACCCTTGGGAAGGGCTCACCTTTGTCCGATCGCCTAATAAAACTTGGCCGAGTTCCCTAAGGTAGTTTTTGTGCCCTCTATTGGTTGGTCCCCCCAGAAGAAACCCACTCCGAGATTACAAGAACCACATCTTCGTGCCGTGCTCACACTCTCCTTCTTCTTGTTATGCCAATCATCTTTCCTTGAAAACTTCCTTCCCCTTGAGCCATATAGGAATTCATCTTTCCTTTTCGGGCTAACTCTTCCAAAGCTCTCTTGGGGTGCTTACATTCATTGGTCTCATGACCACAATCTTTGTGGAAGTGGCAATACTTGCTCTTATCCCTATTTCTATAAGGAGTTTTCATTTCAGCGGGGGCCTTCAACTCATACTCGATCCTTAATCTCCATGAGGATGGAGTATTGGTCTTTGTTAAACTCAACGAGATTGGATGAGGATGGCTCGGCCTCCTTTCTCTTGTTCTTTCTAGCCGGAGTGGTGTTGGAGGTTATCGCCCAAGTCTCGGCCTTCTTGGGGTTTCTTTTTTGGCGAGTACCCTCTTCAGGCTTCTTAGACTCGGGATGCTTTGCCTCAGCACATACTTCGGTGGCATGAATAAATGCTTCGGCTTCCCTCAAAGCCTCAGCAGAGTGGAGATTTTCTTCTTAACAAGGTCCAATTTGAAACTTCCCGGCCTTAGGCCCCGATGAAGGCTGCCAAAGGCTACCCCAACATTAAGATCTTGGATGCGGAAGTGCTTCTAGGTTGAATCTCTTAACAAAACTTCTAAGAGCCTCCCTTAGGTACACCGGACGACCTTGCCTAGTTGCATGCTTGTCTTTTGCTTCTTGCTTGTTGGCAACAAAGTGACTAGTGAATAAGAAACCGAGTTCAGTAAAATTGTTGACTGAATTGGGGGGAAGATTATTGAACCACTTCTGAGCTACTCCCTTCAAGGTAGCTGGGAAATTCTTACACCAAGTAGCATCATCCACTCCTTGGACGTACATCGATGCTTGTAAGCAGCGGTGATCGTCCTGGATCGTAGTTCCATTGAAAGGCTCAATGGTTGGAAGTTTTACCTTTGGGAAGGGGGGCGTCTCCATAATCCCGGCCGAGAATGGAGTAGGCCCGGTTGATTTGGAGAGCTCCCAACTGTCCCTCAATGGGTATGAACTCCTTGCGATATTCTTTCATTATTGGGTTGGATGAAGTGTTGGTTGGTTTTGGACGCCCGTAGACCATGGGGTGAGCCACGGTCTTCTCTGCCGTGGATGAACAAGAGAGTGGCTTAAACTTCGGCCTTCCCTCTAGACGACAACCTCAAAGGAGGGTCTCTCGTGGTATGGGGTAGATCCTGTAGCCGAACGTTGCAAAGCCGCAGCCCTCTTTGCCTCTAAGTACTCCCTGGCGTCGGTTTCCATTCGGTGCCCACTAGGATGGACATGGTCCTGGGTCCTCACCACCAGGTTCCAGTCCATCTTTCTTCTCTGATCAGTATCTTCTGGCTGCTTTCCTCTCGCTGTCCTCCTGTAGGGGATCCCGACGAACAGTCGACTAGGACACGGGACGATCTACTTGAGAACGTCCTCTAGGACAAGGTGGATTGTTAGCAATGGCTCCCGGGTTGTGATGGAAAAACAACATATTGCTTTTAATCTCGCTCCCTGGACGACCTCCGCCATCCTGGTCCGGAAATCATTCAAAACATTCTCCAGGTGGGCGATCCATTGGACGATCTAGATTAACTTGGATGACCCAGGTTGTCGACTTGGTCGGGAACATTGACGATGGATGGAGGTCTATCTCTTCCTCGAGGTGGTCTTTCATGCTCCACCGTATCTTCGACATTAACTTGAAGGCTTCGATTTTCGGCAAGGTTGGATGATTGACAATCGAGTCATCGTTGCGTCTCCCCATAGACGGCGCCAAATGTTTTATCTACTTGTCCAACAAGTAAGTTGTAGGCTTAGCTTCCTTGTCGAGCAAGTAAAGTAGTATCTTGAGTGTTCTTCAGATGGAGACTTGTGCAATAATGCCTGAATTAGCTTAATCTTTAGCCTTGGCTTCGCTCCCCAAACTCCGCACAAAGGGACCCACCCCGGAGGTTTGGGTGGTGGTTCCCCCTCCGATGCTTAAGTCGGTTATCGGGAGTAGTAAGAGAAAGTAGATAGAAAGAGAAAGTGAGAGAGAATTTTATCGTAGTAACTTTGCACTGTTTGCATTGAATGTGTTTTCTCCCGATTTCGGGGGTATTTATAGTGATAGCAAGTTGACACTAACCTTAAAAACCGACCTACAATAGTGGCCTTTGATTGGGCGAGGAATCGAATCATGACACGTGGCGAGATCATGACTGGGGATGTCTATTAACCACTCTCCTTCAACCATTTGGCACCGCTTGGGCTCGACCGTTGGGCCGTAATTTGATCCTTTTAACTCGCGTGAGTGTAGCCCGGAGATTCAAGGCTTTTTCTCTTCTTTTACTAAGGTGACACGTGTACGGCTCCGATGAGCCCAAGTTGTCTTAAAGAGAGCCATCGATGTTAGACTACAACAGTTAAGATGTGGGTTATTGATAACCTAATCCATGAGATTTTACGTGGTTTAAATAAATGATAAGATTGCATCGGGCTAAACGTTGCATTTTTTCCTTTTTCTTTTGCTTTCAAATGATTGAATTGAATGACTTTCGTGATATGAACGGTTCATCGATCGAATGTTTATGTGAACAGCGGATTGAAATGGTCGAACAATCTCTCAAAATAATCCTCTTCGTTGTAGTGGAATGTCAATTGTTTTTTGTGCAAGTTAATGGAGGGTATAGGTAATTACTAAAGATATTTTGATCATGACCTAACATAACCATAATATATGTTAGGTAATCACCTAACTTCATTAGGATATTACCAAACCTTTTAGGTCATTACCTAAACTATTTTAGGGCATTACCTAAAATAATAATTTTCTTGGGTAATGGCCTCAAATCATGTGACTATAACATATTTGATGAGGGAATTGTATGGTTAAGATGTGGGTTATTGATAACTTAATCCATGAGGTTTATAATTGTTTATATGATAAGATTGTATCGGGCTATAACGTTGCATTTATTCCATTTTCGTTTGCTTTCAAATGATAGAATTGAATGACTTTGGTAATATAAAAGGTTCATTGATAGAATGTTTATGTGAACAGCGGATTGAAATGGTCGAACAATCTCTAAAAAGGAATCCTCTCCAAAGGTAGTGGAATGTCACTTGTTTTTTGTGCAAGTTAATGCGGGGTTTAGGTAATTACTAAAGATATTTTGGTCATGATCTAATACAACCACTACATATGTTAGGTAATCACCTAATTAGACTAGGATTTACCAAAACTTTTAGGTCATTACCTAAAATATATTAGGGCATTACCTAAAATAATAAGTGGATATTACCAAAACTTTTAGGTCGTTACCTCCAAACCGGGCGCTTCGCCCCTGGACCTCGACTCGCTCGATCAAGACTATCTATCAGTTTTATTCGAATTTTTTAATTACATTAGCGTTTCCCCGTAATACAACGAGATGGTAAAAAACTTGAAACCGTTGGAAAATGTGAACTTGTCGGAAAATTTTGAAATCTTATAATCCTTCAATAGAGGAAATGGAAGGGATGAGAGAAAGCAGTGAAAGATGAGAGGGAATGGAAGAGGTGAGGAGGAATGGAGGGGATGGAAGGGAATGAGTGAGGGAATGGGGAATGGGGAATGGAGGGGAAAGAGAAGGAAATACCTCGTATTTTACAAAAATACGGGCGTTAGTAGGAAAAAATAGGACGACATTTAGCAAAACCCATTGGAGCTCATCTCCGAGTTAGTAAAGTCTATTTTAGATTAATTTCTAATGAATAAACAAAGGTGACAAAATTCTAGGATTATCCATGTTAAGGCTTAAAAAAAGTCCCTAAAAACCGTTGTAAATCTTACATGATATAACTAAATTATTCTATGCCAAATTACTAGCACAAGTTATAGTTTAATGGTCGATCATAATATTACAATGAGTCAATAACCTCTTACACAATTTTTAGATTATTTTCTAGTGAAAGTATAAAACCAAAAACAACGCCATATATGAGATATAAAAAGACGTAACAAACTAGACTTGGACTAAATGAAGCAACTAGAACTAATCAAAGTTATCCCGACCCACCCCAAAAAATGTCCATACTTTGAGTGATTTTTGAGCCCGTAATCCGAGTTCTGTTTTTATTTGGGGCAGGTTTTGTGTAACTTAAAAATGGTGTTTTTTGGTTCAAAATTTGGTCGGACCCGAAAACCCCGCTATTTTTTGCTTGAAAAAAGTAGGCTTTGGGTACAAAAAAAATCGACCCAAAATTTGACCTTATCTAGCTTAACAAGTGAGCAATTTGTTTGAGATTGTCCAGCCCAAACCCGCCATTTGATCACCTCTACAAGCAACACCTCACATACCAAACACACCACCCCAAACACAAAGAACAAGATTCCCCTACCCAATCAAATACACTCCAACATCCACTTCTAAAAATTCTCCCAACTCATTACTCATTGACTAATCCCACAACTCCAAAACCACCATCTCTGGTTTTCCGGCAATGTCCACACCCAAAAACCACCTCCTCCTCATTTTCTCTCACCTCTTCTCTCTCCACCTCGCCGGAAAACCACCTTCTCCTTCCAAGCAACCGTAAACTCCGACAAGATGACAACCTTTTCTGCGAAAGTTGGCGGTTTTCCGTCGATAATAACGACGCCGGATTATGGTATACTGTTCCATCTCGCTGTCATAATTTCGTGAAAAACTATATGATCGGTGATCGATACTTGTCGGACTCTAATGTTGTCGCCGGAAATTCGTTGGAATTCGCAAAATCAGTTAATGTTTCCGGCGATGGAAAAGATGCTTGGGTTTTTGATGTTGATGAAACTCTTCTCTTCAATTTACCTTACTATGAAGCTCATGATTTTGGGTGAGATTTCATTTTTGAATTATTTATCTTTTTATATATATATATATATGATTTGGGATTATGATTGATTGATTGAAAAACTGGGTTTTTCTGTGATTTTATTGAGCTAATTAGAAATTGGTAGATTTTTCAGTATTGGGTAATGTTGGTGTTTACGTTATGAATTTAGAAACTTTAAGGAAGATTATGCGAGAAATTTTTGTCAAGAGTGTTTTTTTTTCTTTTCAGATTAGCTATTACTCCATGTATTCTTTTATCTTTCTCACTTAGAAATAGTGATACTATTTAAAATTAGAGTGAATCTTCTAAATTTTTGTTGTTGGATTTGTGAGTATTTTATTGATATTCAATCGCTATAATTTTTATAAATATATAATGAAAGATATTTAAGGTTGAATAAGTACATTGGTAAATGCACATGGTCAAAGTAGTTTAGATAAAAAATACACAGGGAGTAAAATGCTTCGAGTAGTTTTGAGAAATAAGATTTAATTGAAGTTATATGCTGTTTACATGGTTAATTTTATGTCGATTTCCTCGAATCGATTTTTTTGATGAGAAGCTACTTGTTACTTAGTAGGTAAGTGAAGTATGCAACAAAATTTGCATTTGATTCTAGCTAATTGAATGTAATTTTCAACATACTATGAGAGATTGGGTGCCGATTTTGAATCGATGCTGAGCTTTAATCTGGTGAAAAAGTTACCACATTTTTTTTTTCCAGTTGCAACGTTTTGATTTGCAAACACATTACTTTGACCATCAATATCTTTAATGATATGTTCGTCACAAATTTAGAAAAATTCATATTTTGAAAACTTTAGATTGAGATATTCAAAATGTTAAATGCTCAAAGTCATTTTTGTATATGTTGCAATTGAAACAAACAGAGGAAGTATTGGAATTAGTCCATTTGAAATTTGGAACATGGAAAGTTAGAATAGAATTCAAGCATGAATTATGTGCTATATGGTAAGTTTGTGATCAAACATTTGATTTAGTGGTAAGTCCATTTTTCATGAGCTCAAAGGATTAACGTATTCTTAAGTTGTTCATGGTGATCCTTACCTTAGAAGGGAGGTCTAATATGGAAAGTCAAGTGTTCAGTGTGAACATTCTAAAATTGTTACGTTTATCCTTAAGTGGCAAGGAAGGTCTGGAAGGTCAAGTGATTCATAAGCTTTTTCCTTTTTATGCTGTTTCTTGGTGCCTAAGTGAATTTCCATCATGGAGATTGATTTTAAACGATAATTAAGTCTGTACAATGTCAAGTGTCGAGATATCTGATGCAAGGTTGTGTCAGTTTTTGATTTTAGGACCTTTTTAAAAGCTTGTTTAGTTTTAATCAGAGCCGTTTATGAAAAAAATTATTCCAGATTTCCCTGTTATATGTGGTAGACTGCTACCATTAGGAATGAGTAATGTTTTGGTGAGGGCAATGTAGAACTTGTAAACTAGTGAACAAGCTTGAATTTTGAAAATGATTATACACCATTTCAGCCTCTCATTCACACTAAAGAGCTTATGAAACTACGCTTGTGCGGTTTTCTCTGAAAATATAGCTTGTACTATACCTTACAGTCCTTTCTGCTCTACGTTGATGATTAACATTTTTTTTTTTATCTCAAAGGGCATAGAATAAACTTAGACCTGCATAGATGTGTTTTTTTTAAGGCAGAGTGGCGTCATTTAATTGCTTAGAAAATGAGGCATTCACATATTATGCTTCTATGTGTCTTTGGTACTTGATGTTCTCTTTTTAGGCATTCTTACTGGAACTGAAAGTCTGGAACACTCAGTTCAGGTTCTGTATGCAAAGCATGATGCTTGCTTTCTGTCTTGTCCAACCATTCCCCAGCTTTTGTCTATTGGAGATCTCTATCTCATTAGCACACACTTCTATTTGCTGCTATTCATCTGATGTTATCCAAGTGTGTGCTTTTCTTCATTTACTCTTGTTGCTCTTTCTTGGTTTCTAAGGAATGCTATAATTTAGTTGTCCTGTTGCTAACCGGGAATATTCAAACAGCTTGTGTCCTATGATTCACAGCACAGCCTACTTAGTAACCTGCATTTATCATAAGATGAATGGGTCTAGGTAAACAGAGTCGTGCTCTCGTCCTCTGCAAACTAGTACTTTTATTGCTGGTTGTAACCAAATAATTTCTTGCACGCTCTTCTGTAACATTAAGATATATATGTTTTCAGCTGCTGATCTTGTTATCACACTGATTCTGATTTGTTCTTTAGATTCTTTTAGTATGCTCATGATTTGGACAATTTAAGTACCACAGTATTTGTTCTCCTATGGGTTCACCTACAGGATACAGCCTAGTTGGTGGTGTGGACAGTAAATTTTAAAAATCATAGGAGTCAGGAATTACTCTTGAATACACTGATTGATTGTTGATTATCTCAAGAAATGGTGTTTTACTTCTTGCGTTCAATCAAATGCTCGTTCAATCAAATGTTCGCTCAATTAAATGCCCTCTGAGTTTATTTACGGTCAACAATTAATACTCTTAAAATGTGTGTCAAAAGTGTCAAAGTCAACTAGGAACTTCCATTGTGGGATGGAAGGAGTATATTTAAATGATTGTGCCTGATCAACTATGGTAGTTGATGCCATTCCCCGAAACGGAACTTGTGCAAGTGTATGTTGTTGAGAACAGACAGGTCCACTTTATATTGTTTAGGATATGTTGAAATGTAGCTGAAGTTATGTATAATAAGGTGAAAAAAAAACAATTGATCAAGTTTGTGATATCTCCAGAATTTTGGCTGTTAATTCTCTCATTTTTTGCTTCTTTGGTCTAATACTATACTTGTCCTTTCCATACCTAGATCAGAGGTCTTTAATGAAGATTCATTTGATGAGTATATGCTGCTTGCTGAGTCACCTGTTTTACCAGCAAGTTTGAGTCTATACAAGGAGCTTCAACGGCTCGGGTTCACAATATTCATCTTGACAGGCAGGAGTGAACCATTTAGGAACGCCACTGAGGCAAATCTACAGTCTGCAGGGTACAGTAACTGGGAAAGACTGATCTTAAGGTACGCTATCACGTTGTTAAGTCTATGCTTCCAGATTTTAAACATCTTTCATCTCTGTTTTAAACAATTCTGATTTCTTTGTTTAATGTATGTATTGTTTAAACAGAGGACCTTCTGATAAAAGCAAAAAGGCTATTGAGTACAAATCCGAGAAGAGAAAGGAGTTAGAAGATGCGGGTTACAGGATCCGCGGCAACTCAGGAGATCAATGGAGTGACTTGCTGGGTTATGCCATTGGCCAGAGATCATTTAAACTCCCTAATCCAATGTATTATATTGCATGATACTTTTTTTTTTTATCATTGCATCTCTCCCTAAGGCTGCTGCATTGTGTTATTTGTGTGTGTACCGTTCAAAAATTGATTGATTGATTGTAATCTACTCTTTTTATGTGAATTACATCCCCTCAAAAAAAATTGAGTTACATTTAGCTTTAAGCTAGTGTTCTCTACGTTGAGGGTTTTGTTTTGTTCTATTTTTTTGACGTGGAGTTTTGTTGGCTTTAGCGATAAACTTAAAAGAGTTATGCAGCAATAAAAGTGATAAGCAATCAATTAACTTCAATGGAGAAGTAAACAAAGCAACCAAACAATGACGGCCCGTTTGGTAAGAGGTTATAAATGGTGGGAATGGTAATGCATTATAGTGTAAATTTGTACTAGAAATCCAATGTCATTACCAATGGTAATGCTACTTCATCACAAGATATCCATTTTCTTCCTAAAATCTCATTACCATCCATTACCACTTGGGAAGGTGGTATTGGGTGGTAATGAAAATTTATAAAGGGAAAACCATGTTTTGTGATAAAGTTTCATTCCCATGGTCATGGACATGTGAAAATCTTTACAAATTTACACTAAATTTCATTACCATTACCACTATTTATAACCACTAACCAAACGGGCTGTGAAAGTAAGACAAGATTAAGTAATAAAAAGCACACCAAAATTTATGTGGCGAACCTAAGCATCGGGATGAAAACCCACCAAATTTGCACTATGGATTAATGGTGAAAATGAATGATGGTTCAAAAAAATTATGTCAACCAAATAAGCACTTAGTTAAATTAGTACTTTTGTCTTGGGAAGTTGTTGAAGTCAGTGTCTTACAATGTTTTCCCTTTTGTAGTGTCTTAAAAAGAGCTTTTTTTTTTTAAGCTACCTGCAATTTCTAGCAAAAAAAATACTCTTTGACTCACTTTTTACTAATAACTTTGATTAAGTCAAAGTAATTGGCTTTACTGATATATAGAAGAAAAAAAGGTCGTTGTAGGTGGCTTTGGCTGAGGAGTGATTAACCCAAAATAGTGGGTGGACTCGAAATCCATAAGGGCATTTTTAAATATTTGGAGCAAGTACGAAAGTTTTATGAATATTCACCAACCCATAATAATATAATATGCATCATTACATTTCCTCTAGATCGATTGATTTTGAGTCTAATTAGGTCTGTTTGGATCAGATATATTTTGAGTCGACCAGCGTAATATATACGGTTTTTTCACCTGATACCCCCGAGTTTTTAAAAAATTCACGTGGTACCCTCCATATTTTCAAAATTCACCAGGTACCCCTAAGTTTAAAACTAATTCACGTGGTACCATCAAATACCCTTAATGACTAACGGCGTTAACCGCCGTTAGTCATTAAACCAAATTTTCTGCTTTAAATCCTAATTAACGTATAATTCTAACCCTAATCCTAACCCTTACCCTAATCCTAACCCCGAACCCTAAACCTAACCCTAACCACCCCTCCCCCACCCTCCCACCACCCCTGCAGCCCTCCTCCACCCCAATCCCCCCTCCCCCCACCCCCCCGCAACCCCCCCTCCCCACCCCGCGCCGCCGCACCAATTTCGGAACAACCCCCTCCCCCCACTCCTCGTGCCCGCCACAGCACCACCCCTCGTAGCCCTCCCCTCCACCCACCACCCCCGTCGAAACATCCCTCCCCTCCCCTAACACCGTCGAATCCCGCCCCCTTCCCCGGCCCGTTGAACCCCAAAGGCCGTCGAATCCGCCCCCTCCCCGGCCCGTTGAACCCCAAAGGTCGTCGAATCCCCCCGGCCCGATTCTGCCCCCCTCCCCCGGCCCAGTCGAACCCCAAAGGCCCTTCGAATTCCTCTGCCGTAATTACTCCTCCTGGAACAGCTTCAAGACTAACGGATGTCGTGGGAGGGGGCGTAACTCGACGGAAATTAGGGAAGGGGGAGGTTTTGACGGGGGTTAGGGGGGGGGGAGGTTTCGACGGGGTATGCCACGCACGGGATAGACGAGTGGAAGGAGAGACGGAGGTGTTGCGGGGGTGGGGGAGGGCTGCGTGGGGTGGGGGAAGGGGCTCGGCTGGCGTGAGGGGGAGGGCGAGGTGGGGGGGGAAGGGGGCCACGGGTGGTGGGTGGTGGGGTGGTGGGGTGGTGGGAGGGTGTGGGAGTGGGTGGTGGGAGGATGGGTTAGGGTTAGGGTTGGAGGTAGGGGTTAAGATTAGGGTTAGCATTAGGAGTTAATTAGGATTTAAAACAGAAAAATTGGTTTAATGACTAACGGCGGTTAACGCCGTTAGTCATTAAGGGTATTTGATGGTACCACGTGAATTAGTTTTAAACTTAGGGGTACCTGGTGAATTTTGAAAATATGGAGGGTACCACGTGAATTTTTTAAAAACTCGGGGGTATCAGGTGAAAAAACCGTAATATATAAAACATTTTTTTGCTTTTTATAAGAGTCATTAAAAAAACAATTACTTTTTAATTTTTTTTTTTGGTGACTTATTTTTTAATATGTTTTGGACAAATTATCTTTTATCACCGAAAAGGTTGTAAAGTACTACCAATGTCATTTTCGCCTACACATGCAATAAAATGTGGACTAAGAACTCGCTACAAAGGGTCAAAGAAGGACGTGCCACCAAATCTTTTAAGAAAGATTTAACAACCTTATCATTCAAGCTTTACCCCATATTGACTCCAAGCAAAGGTCATGAAAGGATGAACCAGATTTTAGGTTCCATATTAAATGCAATTTAACTAATTTCCTTGTTTGTCTGAGATGATTATGTCTTGCCATTGTTTTTTTGATCTCTATTCTTAATTTGTTTAAGCTTGTTTGCTTTGTTTCCGTTTTGCTTAATTATATGATTTGCTTGCCATTATTCTTCTGTGCCATATTTACTCTAGTTCATTTATGCCTTAGATTTGTTTCTTTCGTTTTGTGCTTTATGCCTGATATTTGCTTCTTTTTTCCGTTACTTAATTACACGATTTACTTCCCATTATTGTCCTTAATTGTATTTCATACTTTTCCATTGCCATCAAACTTTTGCTTGCATGCCATAAAAACAAATAAATGCCATTATTGTCCTTAATTGTATCTCATACTTTTGCATTGCCATCAAAATTTTGCTTGCATGGCTTATTATCAAATAAATGCCACAATCAAGATATAAGAAAAAAAAACTAGTTATATTAGACCCGAGCTATGCCCCAAGTAAGGAAAATTTTCATTTATTAATATTATAGTTTTAAATGATAACACTAAATACCATTAGGTCTAGTGGTTAAGATTTTAGTATCTATACTTGAAGTAACGGGATCAAACCCTACACTATGCAATTTCTTTCTTTTATTACTGTAGGTGGATTACATGGAGTAAAATGTCCTTAGTAAGAGCGCCACGTGGCAGCGTTCCTTGTTTAGAAACGCCTTTGAAAATATTAGTATAGATACTATTTAGACGAGAATTATTATAATATCTGAATAGTTAATTTGTTGATATCATATGGGCCAGTCTGGGCTAATGGAGATATATAAGAACCATGAGGCCCTTTTTATTTAACATTTAGGGCATATTGCCATATTGGAAGGTGATAGAACTAATAAGACCTTTGAATAGATTTGTGACAACTGACACTATTTAATATTTCAACGTAAAATTGAATAGTCTTCATCATGGGGCGCTAAATTATGGAGTAATATTTAGGGGTCTACAATTTCCAAGGTTGATTATAATACTTGTTTTTTATCAAATAAAATCCTAATTAAAAAGTTATGAGCCAAATATATATTCTTTTTGTTTGTTTCATTGTGCTAGTTGATTTAAAGTACTCCACTTCGTTAAATCGGGAAGGAGAGCTAGATGTCTTACTATGGTAATATAATGTACATTAGGCAAAAATATGTCCCAGCATTGCAATATCCATATATTGTTGTGTATGTCATCTAGCTTAGTTGGTAAGATCTTATGAGGGTGGTACGCAAGACCTGGAGGCTGGAAGCCTGGAATCGTATCACATCTACGTTATTGTGCTTAGTCGCTGATTTACACCCAAAAAATGTCCATAAACTACTATTAGGCAAAGAAAATATGATAAATGTTTGGTAATATACACCTGCTCCGAGAGTGACTTGCAGCATAATATTCCACAATTTGATTTGCTTCTCTAAATTACCTAATATATCAGTCACCTATTTACAGAAGACTTGTAACGTTTAGCAACAAAGTTATATAAACTACACATTAAGAACATAGTTACACATAATATTCCATCATCACATTTTAAGCATTAGTTTCCTCCATGGCTGCCATATCATCTTCAATGTCTTCTGGGTCCAGGTAAATTTACTTTGCCATTTCTATAATCATAATCAAGATTAGATATAAATACTTATTGATTTAATCAAAGTATAATTTATCGGTTTATTTCGCGATCCACAGCCAGGAAATTGATTGGAACAATTTAGGATTTGGCCTAACGAACACAGATTACATGTATGTGATGAAATGTTCCAAGGATGAAGAGTTTACAGAGGGTCAACTTATTCCATATGCAAATATTGAGTTGAGCCCTGCTGCTGCTGTCTTGAACTATGGTTAGGTATGTTGAGCACTGGATCTTTAATTATATCGGATGAATAGTCGATGTAAGGCCTTGTTCTTTTGGACTGAATGAATGGAAATACATCTCAGTTCAGTTCAGCTAGTTTCCTCTCGTAGTTTCAGTTTAGTCCGAAAGAACATAACCTAATAAGTAACTCTCTTTTTTATTAGTTTAACTAGCTGACACTTGTACCAAGGATGTCTTGGCATAGTGGTTAAGATTGAGGTGCTGTGAACAATAGGTCACAGGTTCGAATCCCCCGCGCCCTTTCTGTACTTTGCGCCCGTGGCTCATATGAATCAAAAAAAAAACTAGCTGACACTTGTAGTTTTGTATTCCCAAATGAAAGGGTGTACTTGAGGGGATGAAAGCAATGCAGAGAGAAGATGGGAAATTTGTTTTATTCAGGCCTGTCGAAAATGCGCTACGCATGAAAATAGGTGCTGAAAGAATGTGCATGCCTTCTCCTTCTGTTGATCAATTCATTGATGCAGTGAAGCAGACTGCTCTTGCTAACAAGCGTTGGGTATATGAGTACATCATTAGTTTCCAAATTTTATACTAATATTATGATTTACGAGCTAGTTTTAACTGTTTAATTTGATGAAATGATCTTACATGTAACAGATTCCTCCTCCAGGGAAAGGTTCACTATACATTAGACCTTTGCTACTAGGAACTGGACCGACCTTGGATGTGTCTCCGGCTCCTGAATACACATTCCTTATCTATTCTACTCCTGTTCGGAACTATTTTCAGGTTTATTTCTACTATATCTTCTATAATTTTCTTCTTAAATTGTGTATATGTTTCAGTGTGAATAAATTTTGTACATGCTAATGAAGTTGTGGTACTATCCCCTCTACTAGGAAGGTAGCGCGGCCTTGAACCTATATGTTGAGGATCAATTTGATCGTGCTTCTCGTGGTGGTGCTGGTGATGTGAAATCAATCACCAACTATGCGCCAGTAAGCCTATGTTTCGTGTTTCCACATTGAATCAAATCAGAAGTTTGCTTGAAAAGTGTTCATATAACTATTCAAATTTCCTGCTCTTTCCTATGATTTTGTATGTAACTATGTAAGGTCTAACTTTGCTGCATTTCAGGGTATGAAACCTAAGATAAGTGCAAAGAACAGAGGATTTTCGGATGTGCTGTATCTTGATTCTGTGAGCGGAAAATACGTAGAAGAGGTCTCTTCTTGTAATATATTCATTGTAAAGGTACAAAATACTTAATCAGTGACATGATTAAAAACTCAATCATAAATCTTTCCTATATCAAGACATGTTGTGACAACTAATTTTACATATCTTAAAGTTGTATACTTCTATGTGACTATTAAATATTAATCCATACAAAATAAAGAATTAGATGGCTGTTTTGAGAGTATGTACTCTACTTACACTCTTACAGGATAAAACAATCTCAACCCCACCAACAAAAGGCACTATTCTCCCAGGAGTGACAAGAAAAAGTATCATTGAAATTGCCAGAGATCATGGTTTTAAGGCAAGACAATTTTTATTTATGTTTCCATATCATGAAGGTGTTTACCTAACAGTTAAAACAATGTTAACTAGTAAAACTTGCTTAGGTTGAGGAACGACAGATTGCGGTGGAGGAAGTGTTCGAAGCAGACGAAGCTTTCTGCACCGGAACTGCTGTCGGAGTTGTTCCTGTGGGCAGCGTTACATACCAAGGCAAAAGGTATATATAGTTTTTAGCTTGATGTATCAGACATTGTTAAGTTGACATGTGGGAGTATCTCAAAAGGTGCTGAGGAACTCATATGTGCAAGAATTGCAGGGTAGAGTACCAGATATCAGACACCAAATCAGTTTGTAGCATGTTGTTATCAACATACATTGCTATTCAAAATGGTCAGATTGAAGATAAGAAGGGTTGGATAGTGGAAATTAGCTAGCTAATTAAAGTAAGGGTGCTTTATAATTTCACCTTGATTTTGGATTTGTAAGGCTTGATTTTTTTGTTGGAATAGTAGAAGTTTGTTATCCTAAGGACTATCATATAGTATATCAGAAAAAACAATTGATATAGTAATCAACTAATCAAGCCTTACATAAATAAATTTCACGCTTTTGTATGTCTTCGAGTTCGACCATATTATAGCTTTTTAAGTAGTGTTTAGATGTTTGATCAAAACTCTACCAAAGGCGAAATGTTATTTTTTTTTTTTTTTGCGATAACTTATGAAGGTAAAACATAGTTCTTTACTTCTTTTTGTGTTCTTTTACTAATCCACTCATTTTAAATGTGGTGGTTTCTAATCTCTATATCAAAAACTTAATTTGTGTCGTGAAGGCCAGTTTTTTCTAAAGGTTATTTAGATGATGCGAATTATTCTATTGTATTCATTGCCTATAATATACTCAAGGGACTTTATTCCCAACTTTATTGCCACTTTGAAGATTACAATAGTCTATACTGTTTTTAATTTACCCCACTTTCAAAATTTACTATAACTAGTAGTACTCATAAATTCGAGATTCAAATTTGACAAAGACACATATTGAATTTTTATACAGTACTTTTTCGTACAAATTAAATATCCTATTAATAAGGTTACATATCAAATGCATCAATCGATATAAAATGGTGTAACAGTCCAATTTCAGCTCCAATGAAGCTTGCCTTTATATCTCAACTTTTTTCGACAATGTTATGGGCCTATTGCATCAAAGAATTAGTTGTTTTGATATGTCATTACTTTATGAGTCTAGGTGATTACCCAAGTTGAATAGACAATACAACAATTATGAAGTTATTGATAAAGTGGCGAATTGAGATTATGAAAACTGAAGATTGAATTGAATCCTCTATTTTTCAATATTTTCCTCTTACATTATGATTTATTATATTTTGTTTTGAAATAAAAACTATACGATTATACAGGCATATATATTGAAGCTAAGGTCATGGGTTTGTATCCATGTTTTTTTTTGTTTTTATGTATGTCCATTACATGAACAGAAACTCATTAATAGATTCGACTTTCAAGTGTCATATGCATAATAGACTAATTTGACAAAACCCTATAATAGCATATGTATATAGAAAGAGAGGAGCGATGCATGATACATTGGTAATTGGTGGACGTGCTGAATTCCTAAGCTCGCAATAATTCATATCTTATTATCTTGTGAGAATATTCCACTAAATATAAGAAAATTAGAAAATTAGATATTGAGGAATAACTTTCTAAATTGGTATTCAGCAAAATATTCCTCCCTCCATAGATGGACAAATGTACGTTTATACATACCTCAAGTTTATCCCCAATCCCCACTACTCTGAAAAAACTATTGATTTCCTCCGAAGTGCAAACTTTCACATAGGAGAATGATGGACAAACATATTAGTCTTTTTTTAAGTATAGTCCAAAACACAATTAGTTGTACAGACATGTACATAATTTGTTCTTTTGAACTTATTTTCAGTTCAATTCAGTTCTATTCAGTTATTCTCTACATTTCAGTTTCTCTCAGTTCAGTTCAGCCCAGTTCAATCCAAAAGAACGGGACCTTAATGATTACGAGATCATTGAGTTGGGGGAGGCCTGATGATTAGATGTACAATATGCGACCTAATCATCGAAATAATTCATTTAATGCTAGATAAAGTATTAATTTTGAAAATGTAACAATGTTATCTAGACATCAATTATTAAAAAGTGTATGATTCAGAAATAGAGTACAATTTGGACTCTACTCGATACAAATTACAATAACCTTGTCAAGGAAGAGTTGTCTTATAATCACGAGAAAACTTGCAAAAACCATAATTAATGTAGAGAACGCCACTATTCTACTATTCTTGTCTTGAATAACTTGGAGCCAGGACTTCTTGGATCTGTTAAACAGTATAGCATCTTAGCTAATTTCAACTATCCAACCCCTCTTGTCTTCAATCTGTCCATTTTGAATTGCGGCATATGTTGACAACAACCTCTTACACACTGAAGTAGCATCTGTTGTATGATATTCTACCCTGCATTATATACATTTTTAAGAATACATCCAAAATCCACCTAATGAATTGTACATACATTGCCTTTAAACCATATTGTTTGTCGCTCATGTCTTCCAACAATAAAACAGTAGTCTTATATGCACGCGATACGTGTGAAAATATGTAGAAAATTAAATTAATTGTTAATTACAACTAATAAATGAGGAATTTTTAAAATTAATCAGTTTATCCCACTAAATCAGGGATTTTTAAGTTTTTTCAAATTAGTTGAGAGGGAAGTATTAAGTGTGTTGTAAATTTTTATTGATTTCTTATTGTTGTACCTTTTTTTCTTTTTATTTTTTAATTAATTAGTTAGGTAGTTACATCTCTTTTTTTATTTTTCCTTTTTCCTTTTTCTATTTTTTTCATGTCCCACCCATGTTGCCTTATATAACAAAGATAAGCAAAACTTGCGGATACGGTACCTTTTGCTTTGGTATGTGATGCTGCCCACAGAGACAACCACGACAGCAGTTCCGGTGCAGAAAGCTTCGTCTGCTTCGAGCAATTCCTCCACCGCGATCTGTCTTTCCTCAACCTGAACAAGTTGTTACAATTTCATGAAAAAAAACCATATAGAAGAGAAAAGGAAGGTGCTAATAATGTCATACTAGTATGATTAATTTACCTCAAAACCATGATCTCTAGCAACGTCAATGATGCTTTTCCTTGTTATTCCTGGGAGGATAGTGCCTTTTGTTGGGGGAGTTGAGATTGTTTTCTCCTGTAGTTCATGAAGAGCTACCAATGTCATATACAGGCTATATATAGATACTACAATTATGAAACATATTTTTGAAGGCTTTTGCATGTACTCTTCATATTACATTTCTTCTATATGTACATATAAACTTAGGTTTACTTGTTTGTTAAATCTTATTATATAATGACCAAGCTAGTTTCTCTTTGTGTTACTCTATATTCATTTTCTTTTCTTGAATATGTGGTCCAAATGCCATGTAAGAATTTCATACCCTTAATAGAGAGTGAGTGTCTGACCAGAAAATAGAGAGTTAAAATAACATGGAGTACAAGTTTATACTGCATTCATATGAATCATCTTAGTCCTAGTGAAATCTAGAATTATGCAAAAAAAAAAACAATTAATTTCATCTTGTAGATAGAACCATCTTAATGTATCGATTTTTTAGCACTCTAGGACATAAAAACATTGACTAAACAGATCTCCAAGAAATATTACCTTTACAATAAATATATTACAAGTAGAGACCTCCTCAATATATTTTCCGCTCACAGAATCAAGATACAAAACTTCTGAAAATCCTCTATCTTTTGCCCTAGCCAAAGGTTTCAAACCCTGAAATATAGTAAAGCAAGGAATTGATCGTTGTCATAATCAATAGGAAAAACTAGAAATGATTGAACACTTATTGTGACATTTTCCTCTCGAACTGATGATCTCAAAGAGAAAACATTTGCTTACTTGCGCATAATTGGAAATCGATTTCACACCACCAACACCACCACGAGAAGCACGATCAAATTGATCCTCAATATACAAGTTCAAGGCAGTCCCTTCCTGATAGAAGAGAAAGAATGAGAAGATCAGTTTAGCATGTACATCACTAACCTAAGCTGCTCAGACTCTTCATTTTACCTCAAACACCCGTGTCGGATCCTCGACAGCCAGACATGGGTGGGACACTTGGGCACTTTATTTTGGGAATTTCTTTTGAAAAAGTTCACAAAATAGCCAAGTCGAACACTTGAGTCCGAGCAACATAGTCACTAACTCCACACCAAGATAGATTAAAAAATAGAAAGGAAATCATAGAAGAAATGGTAAACATTTAACCTTGAAATAGTTACAAACAGGAGAAGCGTAGATGAGGAATGTGTACTCAGGAGCCGCATATACACCTAGGGTTGGTCCTGTTCCTAGGAGCAAGGGTCTAATATATAGTGAGCCTTTCCCTGGAGGAGGAATCTGTTACATTTAGGAGTATTTTTTATCAAATAATCATATTACTTACATATGGTATGAAATGTCTTGTGCGCATGATACACTCAATTACTAATTTCCTACTCATTCACTCATTTGGAGTGCTCCGGCCAAGTGAGCAAATAAACAGAATTGGATAGCTTTACATGAGAAAATGAGCAAATTTCTTTGGTATACCATGTGCGTCATACATGAATACACCCAGACATATAATGAACAATTTTCTATCAACAAGCTAAGGGAGAGGTATGATCCCTGCGTGTCAAAATATTAAGCTCATATATATGCTTTTTTTAAAGTCAAAGTTCAACAACTTTGACCATATTCACTAATATGTACGCGAAACAAATAACATGTGAGATTTTGTCAATTTTGTGACAACGTGTGTTAGCTAACTTTATAATTAATTCTTATGAATACGTAATAAAAAAGGATAATAGGTAAAGATGCGTCTTGGATATTATAAAAAACAAGTAGGTAAATTATATTGAGGCAGTGAGTGTATGACATACCCATCGTTTATTAGCAAGAGCAGTCTGCTTCACTGCATCAATGAACTGATCAACAGAAGGAGAAGGCATGCACATTCTTTCGGCACCTATTTGCATGCGCAAGGCATTTTCATCAGGTCGAAATAAAACAAGCTTCCCATTTTCTCTCCTTATTGCCTTCATTCCCTCAAATAGACCCTTCATGAGCACGAAATTGCAATTGTCAGCTACTCCCTCCATCCCATTTTATAGTTTCCCTTTCATTTTGGACACGGGAATTAAGGAAACAATGATTATTATGTACTTGCATGGGGAGTTGTTGTTCTTTTTGGAATTATTGTCATAAAAAATTGAAAATGAATGAGAATATTAAATGGGTGGGCATGTGAAAAGAGGAGAGAGAGAGTAAAAAATGATTATTGTTGTACCCAACCAATGAGAGTTAAGGAACATTAAATGAGGGTGTCAAAAACCCATGTGAAAAGGTGGAGAGAGAGGGAAAAAAGTGATGTTCAAAAATGGAAAAAAGAGGAATGGGAACAACATTTTGGGACACCTTAAATGGAATACGGGAACTATAAAAGAGATATAAAAGAAAATTATAACTTCAACCACTTAAACATATATGCTGATGTCATAATTTAAGCTGCAAAAAGTTTGTTTGATCTGTTTAGCTGATAAATGCACGTACAATTATCTGATGTGCACAAAATTTGATCTCAAGTAAAACTTTGCCAGCTAACTAGCTAGTATTCATATATAAGTATAATTTTAATAGATTGCATGTTGGAATCATAGATTCTCCTTGTTCTATCTAGATTTTGCTCTCTTTAACTGATAACGTGATCTAGTCTGAATTTACTAAGATATAGGTAGCCGGGTAGGGATGGCAATTGGGCGGATGGGTATGGAGGATGGTCCCTCCACACCCGCACCCGCATAAAACTCCAGTCCCCATCCCCGCCCCACCATCCATTGCGGGGGGAAATTCCAGACCCATCTCCACCCCCAGCGGGTACGTATTTGAACTCATCCACGCCCCACCACCCGCATGGGTACGTGCTCCCGCTTCGTACCCGCGTCGTACTCACTTCATACCCGCAACTATCCTCCCAATAATCTCAAACAATCTACCAGTACTACAGTTGCAAAATAAAATTAATAATGTAAGTATATAAATTGGATTTTAATAATAAATATCCTAATACTATATAATATGTTTTTAATATAGAGTAGGATATGAGATGAAGGAGAAGCGAGGCGGGCGGGGATGGGATGGGGCGGGGCGGGGCCGGGGATGGGGCGGGTATAGCATAAAATCCACACCCGTTCCACTATCCATTGCATGTAGGATTTTCATGCATCCCCATCCCCGTCCCAGTTGGGTGGGGATGGGGCGGATCTCCTACTTGACCCTCCCCATTACCATTCCTATATAGTCTTTAAGGTGTCTATTCTAGTCTTTTAATTTGACTAAAAATGTTCTACAATAATTCACAAACAAATATCAGGTGGAAATTTTGCTAGAGTTGTCTCTATGTATATACTTTTAGTTTTCAAAAAAATTATAATATATAATTAAATAAAAAATTTGGTGATAAACATACAAAAATAACGAGGTCTTCAATGATGTTACTAAAAATATATAATAAGTTCATGTGAAACATGAATATGCCTTATATCCATTGATGCTTCTAAAAAGACACTTTTATGTGTGAATGCTTCGACTACAAACTGATTTTTTATTTGGGAATTAAATAGGGGTGCAACTAAACAAAAGGCACAAAAAAAAGTAATACTAAGGTTATTAATATTATCAACATACCTGGCCATTATCCTAGTAGTAATGTAACTAGGATATTTTCCAATCTCCTAGTTATTATATGCAACTTTATGCTACGGATTATATTGAACTATTTAACTTGACGTATTAATATAAAGTCTACCTCTTTCACACAAAAAAAAAAAAAACATACCTGGCCATAGTTCAAGACAGTAGCAGCAGGACTCAACTCAATATTACCAAATGGAATAAGTTGGCCCTCTGTAAATTCTTCATTTTTGAAACATTTCATCTTGTACATGTAATCTGTGGGTATTAGGCCGAATCCTAGGGCGTCCCAGTCGATATCGCCATTCTCGCCGTGCCCGTTAGTATGGCTGTCAATTGCCCAAATGAACAAACAACTAATTTCGTTAGCTTGCATGAATATCATATTTGTCGTGTACATGGTACACCTGAGTTATTCGTAGAAAACGAGACAAAATTACATTATTTATGCCTATAACATTTCAATTGTTCACTATATTTCTTCAACTGGCAAGCAAGTAAAATTCCAGGGTTTTTAATCAAGTTTTTTTTTTTTGGGTTAAAAACTTTTTTTCTTGTACTCCTTATGTTTTTATATAGTTGTTTCAGTTTGATTTTGCACTTGTCATTCATTCACATTTTTTTACTACTAGTATCTTTAATTATCAATGAGTAAAAATTGAAAAAAGTTGGTATTCTGAATATCTATATATATATATATATAGGGAGAAAAATCCAAGAACATCTATCTTATAACTTTGGCTCTTGCTTCAAGTAAAATTATAAAATGAACATCATACTAATTACGACATAGAAATATTCTACTAATTCTTGGCCAACGAAATGCCAGAAGAAATTACCTTAAGTTTGAAGATGAAATTGCCGCCATGGATGAAACTAAAACCTAGGAGTTAAGTTGTGTTGTAGGGAAGAGATTGACGAAATCAGAGAAGTTGCTATAAGTTGTGGTGCGTATGTTCGGTATATATAACATTTCTAATAGGGGCGTGCAAAAAGATCAATCGTACTTGTTAATCTATATGAACTGTACTTGGTAAGTTGTAATTAAATGTTGTGCAAAATCAAGCCTTTACTTCCAGGTTCCAGCATCAGTTGCATTTGACAATTGAACAATTAATTTGGCCACATTTCAGCTTCACGTGAAAGAAAAATGAATGAAATACCAAATCTTGAAAACTGAGTTTATTTAAGATTTAACAGATGAGATGAGTAGATGACAGAAAATCTAATGCATTGGCATTAGCTAGTTATACAAAATACAATGGGCCACAACTCTCGAACCCTATTTTTTTGTCATTGACTTGTATGGGCTTTCTTATGCAAAATAGGTATCAATATAGAGTCCATCTCCATGTGATGATGTGAAGTTACAGCACACTGATAAGAACTAGGAGAATACCAAAAAGTTCTAAATACACCCCTATTATGGAAATGATTTTGACTAATGACAAAGACGGTACCTTCATGAAACCTTTTTAATTTTTAAAGTTCAAGTTTATAAATTTTACCAGGTTTTTAAATTTTTTTTTTTTAAAATAGAAATAGTTTTTTTATGGGTAAATAGAAATAGTTATTTACATGGTATTTTGCTAATATCATCTCAATATGTATTTACAAAATATAACAATCTTTCGAGTTTATAATTATGGATCATTAACGATAATAATAACAATTAATGTGTCATGGAGACTCTGTAAAAGTGCAAATAATAAAGGAAAAATTGACAACAAAGTTTCAACTATGGGCGTTCCACCATTTTTAATCCAACTAAGGATTATTTCTTAATAGTCTCAACTATGCATTATTTTTTATAAAATTGGTCCCAGTTGACTGTTTACTTGTTTAACATGTTTTTTTTTTTAATTTCTTAAACCGGTTTTCTTCTTCCTCCTCTTTCTCTCTCCTCCCCGACCCCCTCCCTTGCCACCCAGCGTTCACTCTCTCCTCATTTTCATAAGTTTGTCTCTGCCACTATTCTTCTTGATCAAACACCAACAAACAAAATGCAACATTATTTTTAGCGATTTATGAACTTTAAGGTGGTAAATTGGAAAAAAAAAAAAAAAAAGTTGGTAAACTGGTAATGCATAAAACATGTTACTTTTAAGGTAGTAAAAATAAAAAAAAAATCCTTATTTTAATGAACCTTTCGATGCCTAATCATTACTCTGGCAACATTTTGGCTGGAAATAAGATTTAGTATCAATCGTACCATTTGGGTTAGTTTTGGGGTTGATTTGCTTCAATGAATAGTTAAGGGGATAACTTACCTAATTGCTAAAAATAGGATGATTATAACATGGTCTTAAAAAAAACATGATCATGGAGCCAAATGAATGTGAGCCATACATTATTGTTAGTGGAGCCCCCATTTGTTTTTTTTCCCTTTTCTTTTAATTGCCAAAACTATTTGCATTTGATTTTGCTTATTTATCAAAATTTATGAAATTAATTTCTGAAAATCGAAAAAATAATTAAAAAAAATTTGAAAAAATTCGCGACCTCCATGGGAGGTTGAGTTGTTTTTTGTCTAAGTTACTACAGTGATTTGGTAATTACTAAAGATATTTTGTACATGACCAAACATAAAGAAATATTGGTAAATACTAAATATATTTTGGACATGACCAAAAATAAAATTAAGGTGTGTGAGATATTTTGGACATGAAAGGTTCATCGACAGAATGTTTATGTGAAATGGGATTGGAATGGTCGAACAATCTCTAAAAAGAATCATCTTCCTTATAGGGGAATGTCACTTGTTTTTTATGCAAATTACTGCAGGATTTATGTAATTACTCAAGATATTTTGGTCATTACCTAACATAACCACTATAATTGTTAGGTACTCACCTAATTAAATTAGGATATTACCAAAACGTTTAGTTCATTACCTAAACCATTTTTAGGCATTACCTGAAATAATAATTGTCTTGGACAATGGCCTCAAATCATGTGAGTATAACATATATGATGAGAGAATTGTATGGTTAATGTTTTATCTACTTGTCCAACAAGTAAGCTGTAGGCTTAGCTTCCTTGTCGAGCAAGTAAAGTAGTATCTTGAGTGTTCTTTAGATGGAGACTTGTGCAACAATGCCTAAATTAGCTTAATCCTTAGCCTTGGCTTCGCTCCCGAACCTGCACAAAGGGACCCACCCTGGAGGTTTGGGTGGTGGTTCCCCCTCCGATGCTTAAGTCAGTTATCAGGAGTAGTAAGAGAAAGTAGAGATAGAAAGAGAAAGTGAGATAGAATTTTATCAGAGTAACTTTGCACTGTTTGCATTGAATGTGTTTTCTCCTGATTTCAGGGGTATTTATAGTGATAGCAAGTTTGACTAACCTTAAAAACTGACCTACAATAGTGGCCTTTGATTGGCTGAGGAATCAGATCATGACACGTGGCAGATCATGACTGGGGGATGTCTATTAACCACTCTCCTTCAGCCATTTGGCACTGCTGGGCTCTGACTGTTGGGCCAGAATTTGATCCTTTTAACTCAGCTGAGTATAGCCCAGAGATTCAAGGTTTTTCTCTTCTTTTACTAAGGTGACACGTGTACGGCTCTGATGAGCCCAAGTGTCTTAAAGAGAGCCATCGATGTTAGACTACAACATTTGCCCCTAAAAGGGCTTTTACTGTTGGCCCATCTGACGGTTAAGGCCCTTTTACACTCAAGGCAGTTTTAATTTGAAATGAAGTGGCGCGCCTTCTCCTGTGTTATACCGGTCATATTAGACCGTTGTATCCTCTTTTCGGTCATTCTTGACCGGCCATGAGTTTCTTATCCCTCTATAAATAACCTTGGTGTGAAAACATTCATTCATTTAACACCTCAAACAAATTTTTCTAGAGAGAGAAGCTCTGCAATTTTCTAGAGAGAGAGAGAGATCGTCCAGCTTCAGCATCCTTCACCGAATTTCCCAGACGTTCTTAGCAGGTATCGTTTCTTTGATCCTTTCATTCTTCTTTATTCTTTATTTTTTCTTAGAAAATCAATAAAATGGAATCATATTCATCAAATAATCCTAGCCGACCAAGAGCTTGTCTTGACCCTAGAACCGATACTTCTTCTTCGGCACATTCTAGAGTTGGGCCTCTTCTGGCCGAGTACATATTTTTTCATAGTTTTGGCCGAGAAAGTCAGACGACCCAGTCTTTACCTGTGCAGGGTAATCTGGCGCGCGTCAAGCAAACGGCCCGTCTAAGACGAAAAGCAATAATCCCATCAAATAGCTCGGATATGGAGGAATCAACTGGACGAGTGCCAGATGAGGCAAGAGAGGTCCAAAGTGCTCAGTCTTTGGACAGGCCTCCTTTCGACCATGATGCAGAAACTTCCGAAATAAAAACTGAGACCAGTACTTCTGGCCGGGACGCCGATACGGCGGAGATCGGCGAAGGTAATAATGGTAGCGATCCTGAGGCTGCCGAAGAATCAGACGAGGCTTCTACCACCTCGTCGGAGATTAGAAGACGTTTAGGTCCCCTTTCTGATCCTGGCTTCATTTTAGTTAACCGTAAGTGGTTAGAGAAACTAGGACCAGACCCTAATTTCTTGTCGTCTTTCATGCCCATGCCGGGCTTCTCCTTTGCCATTCCTAATAACGACGCGGCGATCTTGAGTGCTCCCAGAAGCCATTTCGCCGTCTATAAACCGGCCTTAGATGCTTTGGATTGAGGTTTCCTCTTCACGACTTCGTAGAACAAGTCTCTTGCAAAGACTGCCACATCGGCCATAACCAGCTGGCACCAAACGCTTGGCACAACATCCTGACGTTTATTGCCGTCTGCGAGCTACGCGGCCTAGCCCTTTCCCTTCAAGCCTTTACCCATATCCATTATGCGTCTAAGGTACCTGGGGCTGTGGACGGAGCATGGCTCAGCATCTGCAACCGTCCAGGCTTCATGACAGCTTGGGGGAAATCGTCAAAGATGCACGAGTGGAAAGCCGATTTCATCTTTTTACGGGCGTCCAGCGACTATGTCACAGAGAGCTACAGATATTATAATAGATCCGTCACTAATACTGGACGGAAGCGGTCTTGGCTGGAGTTGGAGGACGACTTTGACGAGGAGGTGGTGGAGTACTTCAGAGTGAAGGAGTACTCCAGGCCCGGCCAAAAATCTTTTAAGGGGCCATCTAACTGGATACCCTTTAAGGAAATGTTTTACCAAGACGACTTCTTGGTTGCTGCCGGCTTGCGTTTGGCCGATGATAAAGGTATATCTTTGAAATCACCCAAGTAAAACCCTTCGTCTATAATTCATTTGACGAACACATTTTTGTTCCTTGCAGACTCGGCCAGACAACGCCTCAAAGCATCTTGGACGGGGGAAATCAGTATGTCCCAATTTACCGACAACCTGTGGAAGGAGTATGCAAAGAGCAGTGCCGAGAAGAGGGCAGAAACATTGGTATAATTTTTTTTTTTTTTTTTTTTTTTCGAGAACCATATTAGCTCGTCTGGAATTGGCATCTTGATTCCTGGACGAAGGTCACCTCCTTGGGGCCATGCTCGTCCAAGAATTGGTGTCCAATTCCGGGACGAAGGTCACCTAAAGAAGGAGATCGTCCAGACTTGGACGGTCACATCCTTGGGGCCATGCTCGTCCAAGAATTGGTGTCCAAAACCTAGACGAAGGTCACCCAAAGAAGGAGATCGTCCAGACTTGGACGGTCACCTCCTTGGGGCCATGCTCGTCCAAGAATTGGTGTCCAATTCCTGGACGAAGGTCACCCAAAGAAGGAGAACGTCCAGACTTGGACGGTCACCTCCTTGGGGCCATGCTCGTCCAAGAATTGGTGTTCAATTCCTGGACGAAGGTCACCCAAAGAAGGAGAAAGTCCAGTCTTGGACGGTCACCTCCTTGGGGCCATGCTCGTCCAAGAATTGGTGTCCAATTCTTGGAAGAAGGTCACCCAAAGAAGGAGATCGTCCAGACTTGGACGATCACCTCCTTGGGGCCATGCTCGTCCAAGAATTGGTGTCCAATTCTTGGAAGAATTGGTGTCCAATTCTTGGACGAAAGTAACCCAAAGAAGGAGAGCGTCCAGACTTGGACGGTCACCTCTTTGGGGCCATGATCGTCTGGATTTTTACATCCAATCTTATGGGCGAGGGTCAACCATAGAAGAACGTCCATACTTGGATGGTCACCTTCTTGGGGCCATACTCGTCTGGATTTTTGCATCCAATTTATGGGCGAGGGTCAACCATAGAAGAACGTCCATACTTGGACGGTCACCTTCTTGGGGCCATACTCGTCTGGATTTTTGCATCCAATTTATGGGCGAGGGTCAACCATAGAAGAACGTCCATACTTGGACGGTCACCTTCTTGGGGCCATACTCGTCTGGATTTTTGCAATAGTAGTTATTTTTGTTTTTTGGACGATCGATCTGATGCCTTTACTTTTTGCAGAAAAATGCTCCTACAAACAAACTCCCACCTGGGAAGTCGTCCTCATCAAAGAAGAGGCCAACTACTGCAGCTGACCAGCCTTCAGCAAAGAAGCCTAAGGGCTTTACAAGGAAGAAGGTGGATAAGGCGGCTCCTGCTGTCGAGAGCGGGGAGAAAAGCATGCCTCCCCCACAAGCCAAGGCTCTTAAAAGAGAGCCTTCGACTGTTGGCCCGGCCGAGGAGGGAAAGGATGCCCATGCAGCTGTTCCAATCAGAGTTTTGCCGGCCGACTCTGCTGAGGTCAACCTAGAGTCCGCCTTGGCTTTGGTTGCACCAGAATCTGGGGCTGCTGCTGAGAACTATCCAGGGTTCAGCGGCTCGGTGGCTAAGCTGGTGCCACAGATGCCTTTAGCTGTTAGGACAAAGACGCTTTCGTCCCGGTGAGTCGTATTACCCCAATATAGTTAGGACGATGCGGGTCGGTAGACGGTCCATGAGTCCGTCCAATAGACAAGCCGTCGTCTTTCCTATCAAGATTACTGACTCTCCCCCTCTTCCAGATAAGGGCAAAGGCCCTGCTATTCCCCCAACTCCTCCCCTTGCTGATTCGGACGAGGAGTCTTCTCCTGCTTTCGCCAAAATGTCAAGGCTGGAGAAAGAGCGTCTAAAGCAGGAGCTCTTCAAGTGCTACCCTGAATCCTATATCAAAGGATTAAGGGGAGCTTCTGCCGGGCATGTGGGCTACATGTCTCAGCTTGCTGCCGAGGTATTATTTTATGCCGGTTTTGTTTTATACTTGTTTAAACTTTGACTCTTTAATCCGTCTAATAACTTGATTTGTTTTCATTGTTCCAAATTTTCTCGGCTCGCAAAGATGCTAACCGAAGAATGGGCGAAGGAGCCGAGAAAAGAGAATAAACGGCTCGTCCATATGGCGACTACGGCAGGCGACAAGGCCATCCATGATATTGAGATGGCTAATACACTCCATCGTCAATCTCTGGAGGCTTTGGAGAAAAGATCAGCCCTTCTGGAGTCAGAAAACAAGAATTATCTTGTTACTATTAATGACATGTTCAAGGAACAGGACCGTCTGAAGATGGTCATTGATGCTGTCTCCACTGATCTGAGGGATGAAAGAAATGCCGCCCTTCTCGCCCCCACGCAGCTAAGGAAGGAGAATATTCTTCTGAGGGAGAGAACTGCCCGTCTAGATAGCCAGGCGGCCAAGGCCTTCGATGATGCCAAGGAAGGGTTGAAGCAAGTAATCGAAACGTCCAAAGGCTGGGCCGTCAAGGCCTTCGAGATGCTGGCTGAGGCTGACGAGGTTCCCAGCTTTGTGCGTCGTCTAGAGTACCAACAGAGTGTCCATCGGGCTATGGTATGTGCCGAGGAACCTCCGGAATTCTTAGAGTCTGACGACGAGGCTGCAGCCGATGGTGAGGGGCCTGAAGACGAGGGCGAGGATGAGAAGCCTGAGGACAACCAAGAATCGCGCGCTGGAGATGAAGCCTAGCTTTAGATTTATTTTTCTAAGTTTCTTGGCTTGTCTGCCGTTGTAGTCTTAGCTCTTCAGTAGCCTTAAGTTGTAAAGTTTTGTTGTTGATATATATGGAGAACTTTTTTGCCAATTGCTAGTCTTCTTTTTATTTTTTATTTTACAATTGCAATTTGGCTAAGTGTAACTTTAACTTCGTCATGATCGTTTAACCAAAAAGGACTCGTCTGAGACTGTTTGCAAAGTGCCCATACTAGAAGATTGTCCCCCTTGCCCTTGGACGATTTTTTGTTATTTTATGAAATATCCAAGTACAAGAGTTAACTTGTCTTGAACTTCTTGGACGATCATTCTTGGCATTGGACGATTTCCAATCTTTATTAAGTGCCCAAGCATTTTCATTGATTTTCCCTAGATTGTTGGACGGTTTGCTTATTCAGACGAGTCTCGCCCACTGAGAGGTTGCGGCCAAGACCTGTTTGACTCAAGCTACCAACTTTTTTGGACGAGGGTCACCTTCTTTAGACCATACTCGTCCAGAGAGCCAGGGGCCATGCTCGTCCAAGAATTGGTGTCCAATTTTTGGACGAAGGTCACCCACAGGAGGAGATCGTCCAGACTTGGACGGCCACCTCCTTGGGGCCATGCTCGTCCAAGAATTGGTGTCCAATTCTTGGACGAGAGTCACCCAAAGAAGGAGAACGTCCATACTTGGACGGTCACCTCTTTGGGGTCATGATCGTCTGGGATGGTTTCAAACCATTAGAAAGGCATCTATTGCCTACGTATTAGTTTTTTATTGGACGACCTTGTTTTAACATGGCCCGTCCTTTTGGCTTCTATCATCCCCCCCTTATTGGGCTTAGCTCAACCGTGCATGGAGGGAGAGCCAAAGTCCAAGAAGGAGAGCAGCCAGCCGTGGCCGAGCCTGCCGAAGGTGATGGACGAGCTTGAGATATCCTGTTCAAAGCGTGTTTTAGCCGGTTTCCTTGAGGGGGCAACACTCGTCATTAAGTAGCGATCCCTTACTAGGGTCTAGACTACTTAGCTGTCCGTGATTTTGAATGTAAGTATCCTTTACTAAGGTCTTATTTCAGGCCAGCTTTCTCTCGGAGACTTTGACGTTACTCTTACTAGAGTTTTTGTCAATTTTCACGGCCATATATGCATTATATTTTTGGCGGGTCTCTTTGAGGGAGTGATGTTCGGCGTAAATGCGAGTGATAATGACGTTCTGCTTTTGTTTGTATTTTGTCCAAGTTATTGTCACTTTTTTAGACGAGTAACTGATTTAATGCCCCAAAGTGAATTAACTTGGTGAAAAGATACAAAGAGAGAAGAAAGTAAGAATTGTATTATATGGATTTTGCTTGGCTGAATGCCAAGATACATGTATACAATTCTTTTCTTACTAACATGTGCCGTGGCACTTTGGAATAACTACAAATTATCCTACAGGGATCTGACGAAGATCTGAGTTAGACGTGGTACTTCTTTAAGTTGTCCGAATTCCAAGTACGCTGAATAGGTCGTCCATCTAAATCTTGTAGACGAAAAGTCCCACTGCGTACCTCCTGGACAATCAGATAAGGGTCTTCCCAGTTTGGTGTTAGCTTCCCCAACTCTTTAGCGCGTCCAACCGCTTCCATCTTTCTTAGGACGAGATCCCCCACCCTGAGTGGTCGTCTAACAACTCTTTTGTTAAACTCTCGAGCCATTCGCAGTTTGTACAATTGCATTCTTAGCAAGGCATTGCCCCTGACTTCTGGGACTTGGTCCAAAGCCGTGCGCAATGCGGCCCAATTGGCATCTTCTGTGTATAACATGACTCGTAGGGTGGGCTCTTCAACCTCAATGGGCAAGACGGCTTCAGTGCCATAGACTAACATGAAAGGCGTCTCGCCTGTGGAATTCTTAGCGGTTGTTCTAATGGACCACAACACTAATTGCAGTTCTTCAACCCATTGTCCTCTGGCGTTATCCAGCTTCTTCTTGATTCCATTTGATAGAATCTTGTTGAAGGACTCAACTTGCCCATTGGCTTGTGGGTGGGCGACTGCCGCAAAGTGAGCTTTGATTTCTCTTTTCGACACCCACTCTTTCAGCTTAGGCGTTTCGAATCGTGGACCATTATCAAAGACGATTGACTGGGGCATGCCAAATCGAGTTATAATGTTTTTCCAGATGAAGCCCTTGACGTCGTTCGTTGTTATTCCTCTCATGGCCTCGCCTCTATCCATTTAGTGAAGTAGTCAACTCGCCACTATCACAAGCTTCTTTTGCCCAGGCGGCCACGGGGAATGGTCCTAGGATATCCATGCCCCATTTGGCAAAAGGCGAGGGAACAAGATTGGGGTTAAATAGTTGGACGGCTTCGATGCACATTTCCATGCTTCGACAACCGTCACACTTCTTTGCATAGACTAAGGCATCCTCCTTTAAGGTAGGCCGGTAGTACCCCGTCCTTAAAGCCTTTTCCCTAAAGCTCTTTCCCCCAATGTGAGAAGCATAAGCTCCTTCATGGAGTTCTTTCGAGACTTCCGGACCATCTTCTCTGGTGACGCACTTGAGCAGGGGCCGGTTGAATGACTTCTTGTAAAGTGTCTCGTCCCATAATTCAAACCACTTGTCTCTAGCCTTTACATACTTAGCTTCTACAGGATCTGAAGGCAATCGTCCCGTCTTCTTATATTCTATGATCGGCTCCATCCAGACAGTCCCTCGACTGAGAAACATAATTTGTTCTTGGTCGATGCTCTTTTTGGGTTTGACTTCCCAAAAAACTGTTCTTGGCACATCACCTTCAGCCGAGCTGGCTAATTTTGAGAGAGCATCGGCTTGATGATTTTTCGACCTTGGTACTGGGTCGAGGACAAATCGTTTAAATGGCTCTATCTCATCTTTGATCAGCCGCATGTATTTGCTCATTGATGCTTCTTTGCATTCAAAATCTCCATTAACCTGACTGACAACTAAGAGGGAGTCTGATTTGGCCTCGATCTCAACAGCTCCAGCCGCCTTGCACATTTTGATTCCAGCTAAGAGTGCTTCATATTCAGCTTCATTATTGGACGCTCTGAACTGGAATCTCAATGCATATTCAAACTTATCTCCTTCAGGAGATTGACAAATGATTCCTGCCCCACATCCATTGGCCCGTGGACGATCCATCAACCATGAGCGTCCAATGCTTCCTTCCTCTAGCTGGATCAGATATTGGTTCTATGGTTGGCCGAGTAAGCTCAACTATAAAATCTGCCAAGGCTTGCCCTTTAATGGCTTTCCTTGGTTCAAATGATATGTCAAACATGTTAAGCTCAACCGCCCATTTTAGCATTCGTCCAAGCAGCCTTCCATCTTCTCGTAGAACTTGCTTCAAGGGCCGGTCGGTGTAGACAATTATACCTGTGCGCCAAGAAATATGGCCTCAACTTTCGCTGGCCATGACTAGGGCCAATCCAAACTTCTCGACCGGAGTATACCTGTTTTCCGCATCTTTGAGCACATGACTCACAAAGTATATGGGAACTTGGACGGACTCTCGTTCGGCCAACGGGACGACACTCACGGCTTGAGTGGATACAGCCAAGTATACAAACAACTTTTCCCCTTCGGTGGGGACCGACCAACCTAGGCAATGCTGAAGATGATCTTTGACAAGTTGAAGGGCTTGCTCCGCCTCTGTTGTCCATTCGAACTTGGCTTTTTTCTTGATCGTGGCAAAGAAGTGATGGCACTTGTCGCCTGACTTAGACAAAAATCGTCCAAGGGCAGCCAATCAACCCGTCAACCGCTGTACCTCTTTTACCTTCGAAGGTGACTTCATGTCTAAAATAGCTTGAATCTTTTCAGGGTTGGCTTCTATTCCCCTCTGATCCACCAAGAAGCCTAAAAACTTCCCCCGACAAAACCCCAAAGACACATTTCTTTGGGATTCGGCTTCAACTTGTATTTCCCGAGAGTTTCAAAAGTTTCTCTCAAATCACCAACATGACTTTCTTCTTGACGGCTCTTGACTATCATATCGTCAATATATGCCTCCATATTTCGTCCTAATCAGCGGCTGAAAAACATTATTGATCAATCTTTGAAAAGTGGCCGGGGCATTGCGCAGCCGAATGGCATCCTCACCCAACCATACACTTTTTTCGCTAATGAAGGACGTTTTGTCCCGATCCTCCGGCCACATTGGGATTTGATGAAAACCCGAATAAGCGTCCATGAAGCTCGGCAAAGCATGGCCAGCTGTGGAGTCTACCAGACGATCCAACTTAGGCAAAGGAAAACTGTCCTTAGGACAAGCCTTGTTGAGGTCGGTGTAGTCCACACACATTCTCCAGTGCCATTGGGCTTTGACACCATAACTACATTTGCTATCCCAATCGGGATAATAGGTTTCTTTGATGAACTTGGATTCCAACAACTTCGAACTTCTTGGTTGACCTTTGGTTTCTAGCCGGTCCCAAATGCCTCTTCTTCGACGAACCTGGTTTCAAATTTGGATCAACATTCAACCGGTGGACGGCTACTTCCGGATCAATTCCAGGCATTTCCTCAACGCAATAGGCAAACACATCTTGAAACTCTTTCAAAGAAGTGGACTAGATGACCCTTCAAACCAGGATCGAGTGAAGATCCGATTCTAAGGGTCCTTTCGGGACGAGCTTCATCCCGGACGTACCTCTTCGGGGGCTTCTACCGGCTCGGACGTTCTACCGTTAGTCCCATGATGGCCATGACCTCTTCGGACGAGGAGGGTTCTTCCTTGATGACCTCATATTTCCGCTTCTTCTTTGGGGAGGTGCTCGGGACGCTTTCCTTGAGGGTGCAAGAGGCGCTCGAGGGCTCTCCATGGTCGGCTTTAACGAGGCGACCGGGTCTTTGACAAATCCAGACGTTTTCCTGTCGCTAGCCATCCTCGTCTGATCTTTCTCTATTCCAGACGTTCTCCTTTCGCTGGCAACCTTCGTCTGATCTTTCTTATCTGCCTTCCATGATGATGGTTTCAGAGTAGTTAGGTAACATTCCCTAGCCGCCCGTTGGTCTCCATACAAGGAGCCAATCTTGCCGTCATCACACTCATACTTCATCAACATCGGATGAGTTACTATTACCGCTTTTACATGATTCGAGTTGGTCGTCCAAGAATGACATTGTAGGCCGTCAAGTCTCGGACCACCAAAAACTTGATAAACGAGTTCTTGAGGCTCCCTTCTCTCCTACTCGAACGGGCAAAGTCACAGTTCCCATGGGATGGATGACTCCTCCCCCAAACCCTATGATGGGGTGGTGAACGGGAACTAAGTTCTTCTCCTCAAACTTTAGTCCGGGACGGGCAATCGGCACTAATGATGTCCGTCGAACTTCCGGTGTCGATCGGGATCCTTCTTACTCTCAAGTTTGCTATTTTCATTTCTACAACCAAGGGATCATCATGGGGAGTCCTCAACCCGCCCCGATCTTGCTCACTAACTACCACCCTTGGGAAGGGCTCGGCCTTTGTCCGATCGCCTAATAAAACTTGGCCGAGTTCCCTAAGGTAGTTTTTGTGCCCTCTATTGGTTGGTCCCCCAAAGACGAAACCCACTCCGAGATTACAAGAACCACATCTTCGACCGTGCTCACACTCTCCTTCTTCTTGTTATGCCAATCATCTTTCCTTGGAAACTTCCTTCCCCCTTGAGCCATATAGGAATTCATCTTTCCTTTTCGGGCTAACTCTTCCAAAGCTCTCTTGAGGTGCTTACATTCATTGGTCTCATGACCACAATCTTTGTGGAAGTGGCAATACTTGCTCTTATCCCTATTTCTATAAGGAGTTTTCATTTCAACGGGGGCCTTCAACTCATACTCGATCCTTAATCTCCATGAGGAGGGAGTATTGGTCTTTGTTAAACTCAACGAGATTGGATGAGGATGGCTCGGCCTCCTTTCTCTTGTTCTTTCTAGCCTGGAGTGGTGTTGGAGGTTATCGCCCAAGTCTCGGCCTTCTTGGGGTTGCTCTTTTTTGGCTGAGTACCCTCTTCAGGCATCTTAGACTCGGGATGCTTTGCCTCAGCACATACTTCGGTGGCATGAATAAATGCTTCGGCTTCCCTCAAAGCCTCAGCAAGAGTGGAGATTTTCTTCTTAACAAGGTCAAATTTGAAACTTCCTGGCCTTAGGCCCCTGATGAAGGCGTCAAAGGCTACCCCAGCATTAAGATCTTGGATCTGAAGTGCTTCTAGGTTGAATCTCTTAACAAAACTTCTAAGAGCCTCCTTAGGTACCTGGACGACCTTGCCTAGTTGCATGCTTGTCTTTTGCTCTTGCTTGTTGGCAACAAAGTGACTAGTGAATAAGAAACTGAGTTCAGTAAAATTGTTGACTGAATTGGGGGGAAGATTATTGAACCACTTCTGAGCTACTCCCTTCAAGGTAGCTGGGAAATTCTTACATCAAGTAGCATCATCCACTCCTTGGACGTACATCTGATGCTTGTAAGCAGACAGGTGATCGTCTGGATCAGTAGTTCCATCGAAAGGCTCAATGGTTGGAAGTTTTACCTTTGGGAAGGGGGGCGTCTCCATAATCCTGACCGAGAATGGAGTAGGCCAGTTGATTTGGAGAGCTCCCAGCTGTCCCTCAATGGGTATGAACTCCTTGCGATATTCTTTCATTACTGGGTTGGATGAAGTGTTGGCTGGTTTTGGACGCCTGTAGACCATGGGCTGAGCCACGGTCTTCTCCTGCCGTGGATGAACAAGAGAGTGGCTTAAACTTCGGCCTTCCCCTCTAGACGACAACCTCAAAGGAGGGTCTCTCAGGTATGGGGTAGATCCTGTAGCTGAACGTTGCAAAGCCGCAGCCCTCTTTGCCTCTAAGTACTCCCTGGCGTCGGTTTCCATTCGGTGCCCACTAGGATGGACATGGTCCTGGGTCCTCACCACCAGGTTCCAATCCATCTTTCTTCTCTCGATCGGTATCTTCGGTCGCTTTCCTCTCGTTGTCCTCCTGAGGGATCCTGACGAACAGGTCGACTAGGACCTGGACGATCTACTTGAGAACGTCCTCTAGGACAAGGTGGATTGTTAGCAGCTGGCTCCGGGTTGTGATGGAAAAACAACATATTGCTTTTAATCTGCTCCTGGACGACCTCCGCCATCCTGGTCTGGAAATCATTCAAAACATTCTCCAGGTGGGCGGCAGTCACTGGACGATCTAGATTAACTTGGATGACCGGTTGCTGACTTGGTCCAGGAACATTGACGATGGATGGAGGTCTATCTCTTCCTCGAGGTGGTCTTTCATGCTCCACCGTATCTTCGACATTAACTTGAAGGCTTCGATTTCTGGCAAGGTTGGATGATTGACAATCAGTCATCGTTGCGTCTCCCCATAGACGGCGCCAAATGTTTTATCTACTTGTCCAACAAGTAAGTTGTAGGCTTAGCTTCCTTGTCGAGCAAGTAAAGTAGTATCTTGAGTGTTCTTCAAATGGAGACTTGTGCAATAATGCCTGAATTAGCTTAATCTTTAGCCTTGGCTTCGCTCCCGAAACCTGCACAAAGGGACCCACCCTGGAGGTTTGGGTGGTGGTTCCCCCTCCGATGCTTAAGTCAGTTATCAGGAGTAGTAAGAGAAAGTAGAGATAGAAAGAGAAAGTGAGAGAGAATTTTATCAGAGTAACTTTGCACTGTTTGCATTGAATGTGTTTTCTCCTGATTTCAGGGGTATTTATAGTGATAGCAAGTTGACAGCTAACCTTAAAAACTGACCTACAATAGTGGCCTTTGATTGGCTGAGGAATCAGATCATGACACGTGGCAGATCATGACTGGGGGATGTCTATTAACCACTCTCCTTCAACCATTTGGCACTGCTGGGCTCTGACTGTTGGGCCAGAATTTGATCCTTTTAACTCAGCTGAGTGTAGCCCAGAGATTCAAGGCTTTTCTCTTCTTTTACTAAGGTGACACGTGTACGGCTCTGATGAGCCCAAGTGTCTTAAAGAGAGCCATCGATGTTAGACTACAACAGTTAAGATGTGGGTTATTGATAACCTAATCCATGAGATTTTACGTGGTTTAAATAAATGATAAGATTGCATCGGGCTAAACGTTGCATTTTTTCCTTTTTCTTTTGCTTTCAAATGATTGAATTGAATGACTTTCGTGATATGAACGGTTCATCGATCGAATGTTTATGTGAACAGCGGATTGAAATGGTCGAACAATCTCTCAAAATAATCCTCTTCGTTGTAGTGGAATGTCAATTGTTTTTTGTGCAAGTTAATGGAGGGTATAGGTAATTACTAAAGATATTTTGATCATGACCTAACATAACCATAATATATGTTAGGTAATCACCTAACTTCATTAGGATATTACCAAACCTTTTAGGTCATTACCTAAACTATTTTAGGGCATTACCTAAAATAATAATTTTCTTGGGTAATGGCCTCAAGTCATGTGACTATAACATATTTGATGAGGGAATTGTATGGTTAAGATGTGGGTTATTGATAACTTAATCCATGAGGTTTATAATTGTTTATATGATAAGATTGTATCGGGCTATAACGTTGCATTTATTCCATTTTCGTTTGCTTTCAAATGATAGAATTGAATGACTTTGGTAATATAAAAGGTTCATTGATAGAATGTTTATGTGAACAGCGGATTGAAATGGTCGAACAATCTCTAAAAGGAATCCTCTCCAGTGTAGTGGAATGTCACTTGTTTTTTGTGCAAGTTAATGCAGGGTTTAGGTAATTACTAAAGATATTTTGGTCATGATCTAATACAACCACTACATATGTTAGGTAATCACCTAATTAGACTAGGATTTACCAAAACTTTTAGGTCATTACCTAAAATATATTAGGGCATTACCTAAAATAATAAGGGATATTACCAAAACTTTTAGGTCGTTACCTCCAAACCAGGGCGCTTCGCCCCTGGACCTCGACTCGCTCGATCAAGACTATCTATCAGTTTTATTCGAATTTTTTTAATTACATTAGCGTTTCCCCGTAATACAACGAGATGGTAAAAAAACTTGAAACCGTTGGAAAATGTGAACTTGTCGGAAAATTTTGAAATCTTATAGTCCTTCAATAGAGGAAATGGAAGGGATGAGAGAGCAGTGAAAGATGAGAGGGAATGGAAGAGGTGAGGAGGAATGGCGGGGGGATGGAAGGGGAATGAGTGAGGGAATGGGGAATGGGGAATGGAGGGGAAAGAGAAGGAAATACCTCGTATTTTACAAAAATACAGGGCGTTAGTAGGAAAAAATAGGACGACATTTAGCAAAACCCATTGGAGCTCATCTCAGTTAGTAAAGTCTATTTTAGATTAATTTCTAATGAATAAACAAAGGTGACAAAATTCTAGGATTATCCATGTTAAGGCTTAAAAAAAGTCCCTAAAACCGTTGTAAATCTTACATGATATAACCAAATTATTCTATGCCAAATTACTAGCACAAGTTATAGTTTAATGGTCAGATCATAATATTACAATGAGTCAATAACCTCTTACACAATTTTTAGATTATTTTCTAGTGAAAGTATAAAACCAAAAACAACGCCATATATGAGATATAAAAAGACGTAACAAACTAGACTTGGACTAAATGAAGCAACTAGAACTAATCAAAGTTATCCCGACCCACCCCAAAAAATGTCCATACTTTGAGCAGATTTTTGAGCCCGTAATCCGAGTTCTGTTTTTATTTGGGGCAGGTTTTGTGTAACTTAAAAATGGTGTTTTTTGGTTCAAAATTTGGTCAGACCCGAAAACCCCGCTATTTTTTGCTTGAAAAAGTAGGCTTTGGGTACAAAAAATCGACCCAAAATTTGACCTTATCTAGCTTAACAAGTGAGCAATTTGTTTGAGATTGTCCAGCCCAAACCCGCCATTTGATCACCTCTACAAGCAACACCTCACATACCAAACTCACCACCCCAAACACAAAGAACAAGATTCCCCTACCCAATCAAATACACTCCAAGTCTCCAACATCCACTTCTAAAAATTCTCCCAACTCATTACTCATTGACTAATCCCACAACTCCAAAACCACCATCTCTGGTTTTCCGGCAATGTCCACACCCAAAAACCACCTCCTCCTCATTTTCTCTCACCTCTTCTCTCTCCACCTTGCCGGAAAACCACCTTCTCCTTCCAAGCAACCGTAAACTCCGACAAGATGACAACGTTTTCTGCGAAAGTTGGCGGTTTTCCGTCGAAAATAACGACGCCGGATTATGGTATACTGTTCCATCTCGCTGTCATAATTTCGTGAAAAACTATATGATCGGTGATCGATACTTGTCGGACTCTAATGTTGTTGCCGGAAATTCGTTGGAATTCGCAAAATCAGTTAATGTTTCCGGCGATGGAAAAGACGCTTGGGTTTTTGATGTTGATGAAACTCTTCTCTTCAATTTACCTTACTATGAAGCTCATGATTTTGGGTGAGATTTCATTTTTATGATTTGGGATTATGATTGATTGAAATTCTAAAACTGGGTTTTTCTGTGATTTTATTGAGCTAATTAGAAATTGGTAGATTTGTTAATATTGGGTAATGTTGGTGTTCGCGTTATGAATTTAAAAACTTTAAGGAAGATTATGCAAGAAATTTTTGTCAAGAGTGTGTTTTTTAAGATTAGCTATTAAAATGATTTGAGTAGTTTTGAGAAATAAGATTTAAATTGGAGTTATATGCTGTTTATGTGGTTACTTGTATGTCGATTTCCTCGAATCGATTTTTTTGATGAGAAGCTACTTGTTGCTTAGCAGGTAAGTGAAGTATACAACAAAATGTGCATTTGATTCTAGCCCAGTTGATATGAAAGATTGGGTGCCGATTTTGAATCGATGATGAGCTTTAATCTGGTGAAAAAGTTGCACATTTTTTTTTCTAGTTGCAATGTTTTGATTGCAAACACATTACTTTGACCATTGATATCTTTAATTATATGTTAATAACAATTTTACAAAAAATTCATATTTTGAAAATTTTAGATGGAGATATTCAAAATGTTAAATGCTCAAATTTGTTTCTGCATATGTTGCAATTGAAACGAACAAGGAAATATTGGAATTAGTCCATTTGGAATCTGGAACATGGAAAGTTAGAATAGAAATCAAGCATGGTATTATGTGTTGTATGAGAAGTTTGTGATCAGACATTTGATTTGTTGGTAAGTCCATTTTTCAAGAAGGGTCATACTATATGAGTTCAAAGGATTAACGTATTTTTAAGTTGTTCATGTTGATCCTTACCTTAGAAGGGAGGTCTGATATGAAAAGTCAAGTGTTCCGTGTGAACATTCTAAAATTGTTTACGTTGATCCTTAAGTGGCAAGGAATGTCTGGAAAATCAAGTGGTTCATAAGCTCTTACCATTTTATGTTGTTTCTTGATGCCTAAGTGAATTTTCATCATGAAGATTGATTTTAAGACGATAGTTAAGTCTGTTTAATGTCGTCGAGATATCTGGTGCAAGGTTGTGTCATTTTTTGATTTTATGACCTTTTTAAAAGCTTGTTTAGTTTGAATTAGAGTCGTTTATGAAAAAAAAAACTCCAGATTCCCTGTTATATGTGGTAGACTGCTATCATTAGGAGTAATCTTTTGTGAGGGCAATGTAGAACTTGTAAACTAATGGACAATCTTGAATTTCGAAAATGATTATACACCCTTTCAGCCTCTCACTCACGTTAGAGAGCTTATGAAACTACGCATGTGCGGTTTTCTCTGGAAATATAGCTTGTAGTATACCTTTCTATTCTATGTTGATGATATACTTTTTTTTATCTCAAAGGGCATAGAATAAACTGAAACCTGCATGGATGTGTTTTCTTTAAGGCAGAGTGGCATGATTTAATTGCTTAGAAAATGAGGCATTCACATATTATGCTTCTATGCATGTTTGGTACTTGATTTCTTCTTTTTAGGCATTCTTACTAGAACTGGAAGTCTGGAACACTCAGTTCAGGTTCTATATGCAAAGCATGATACTTGCTTTGTGTCTTGTCCCACCATTTCCCAGTTATTGTCTGTTGGAGATCTCTATCTCAGTAGCCAAATTTCTATTTGCTGCTATTCATCTGATGTTATCTAAGTGTGCATTTTCTTCTTTTGATCTTGTTTCTCTTTCTTGGTTTCTAAGGAATGCTATAGTTTAGTTGTCCTGTTGCTAACCGGGAATATTCAAACAACTTATATCCTATCACTCACGGCATAGCCTACTTAGTTACCTATATTCCATTATAAACTACACATTAAGAACATAGGTACACATAATATTCCATTATCACATTTTAAGCATTAGTTTCCTCCATGGCTGCCATATCATCTTCAATGTCTTCTGGGTCCAGGTAAATTTTTTTTGCCATTTCTATAATCATAATCAAGATTAGATATCAAAGTTATTGATTTAATCAAAGTATAATTTTCGGTTTATTTCGCGATACACAGCCAGGAAATTGATTGGAACAATTTAGGATTTGGCCTAACGACCACAGATTACATGTATGTGATGAAATGTTCCAAGGATGAAGAGTTTACAGAGGGCCAACTTATTCCATATGCAAATATTGAGTTGAGCCCTGCTGCTGCTGTCTTGAACTATGGTCAGGTATGTTATGTTGATCACTGGATCTTTAATGATATCGGATGAATCCTATATGTTAGTCGATGTAAGGCCCTGTTCTTTTAGACTCGATGAATGGAAATTCAGCTTAGTTCAGTTAGTTTCCTCTCACAGTTTCAGTTCAGTCCAAAGGAACAGGGTTCTAATACGTGACTCCCTTTTTTTATCTGTTTAACTAGCTGACACCTATAGTTTTGTATTCCCAAATGAAAGGGTGTACTTGAGGGGATGAAAGCAATGCAGAGAGAAGATGGGAAATTTGTTTTATTCAGGCCTGTCGAAAATGCGTTGCGCATGAAAATAGGTGCTGAAAGAATGTGCATGCCTTCTCCTTCTGTTGATCACTTCATTGATGCAGTGAAGCAGACTGCTCTTGCTAACAAGCGTTGGGTATATGATTATATCATTAGTTTCCAAGTTTCATACTAATATTATGATTTATGAGCTAGTTTTGGACTGTTTAATTTGATGAAATGATCTTACATGTAACAGATTCCTCCTCCAGGGAAAGGCTCACTATACATTAGACCTTTGCTCCTAGGAACTGGACCGACCTTGGATGTGTCTCCGGCTCCTGAATACACATTCCTCATCTATGCTACTCCTGTTCGGAACTATTTTCAGGTTTATTTCTACTATATCTTCTATAATTTTCTTCTTAAATTGTGTACATGTTTTAATGTGAATGAATTTTGTACATGCTAATAGTATTGTGGTTCTATCCCCTCTACTAGGAAGGTAGCGCGGCCTTGAACCTATATGTTGAGGATCAATTTGATCGTGCTTCTCGTGGTGGTGCTGGTGATGTGAAATCAATCACCAACTATGCGCCAGTAAGCCTATGTTTCTGTTTTCCTCATTGAATCAAATCAGAAGTTTGTTTGGAAAGTGTTCATAAAACTATTCAAATTTCCTGCTCTTTCCTATGATTTTGTATGTAAGCTCCAACTTTACTGCATTTCAGGGTATGAAACCTAAGATAAGTGCAAAGAACAGAGGATTTTCGGATGTGCTTTATCTTGATTCTGTGAGCGGAAAATACGTTGAGGAGGTCTCTTCTTGTAATATAGTCATTGTAAAGGTACAGAATACTTAATCAGTGACATGATTAAAAACTCAATCATAAATCTTTCCTATATCAAGACATGTTGTGACAACTAATTTTACATATCTTAAAGTTGTATACTTCTATATATGTGACTATTAAATATTAATCCATACAAAATAAAGAATTAGATGGCTGTTTTCAGAGTATGTACTCTACTTACACTCTTACAGGATAAAACAATCTCAACCCCACCAACAAAAGGCACTATTCTCCCAGGAGTGACAAGGAAAAGTATCATTGAAATTGCCCGAGATCATGGTTTTAAGGCAAGACAATTTTTATTTATGCTTCCATATCATGAAGGTGTTTACCTAACAGTTAAAACAATGTTAACTAGTAAAACTCGCTTAGGTTGAGGAACGACAGATTGCGGTGGAGGAAGTGTTCGAAGCAGACGAAGCTTTCTGCACCGGAACTGCTGTCGGAGTTGTCCCTGTGGGCAGCGTTACATACCAAGGCAAAAGGTATATATAGTTTTTAGCTTGATGTATCAGATATTGTTAAGTTTTACAGTTGAATAGATATGTGGGAGTATCTCAAAAGGTGCTGCAAGAACTCATATGTGCAAGAATTGCAGGGTAGAGTACCAGATATCAGACACCAAATCAGTTTGTAGCATGTTGTTATCAACATACATCGCTATTCAAAATGATCAGATTGAAGATAAGAAGGGTTGGATAGTAGAAATTAGCTAGCTAAAGTAAGGGTGCTTTGTGATTTCACCTTGATTTTGGATATGTAAGGCTTGATTTTTGTTGGAATAGTAGAAGTTTATTACCCGAAGGATTATCATATAGTATATGAGAAAACACAATTGATATAGTGATCAACTAATCAAGCCTTACATAAATAAACTTCACGCTTTTATATGTGTTCGAGTGTTCGACTATATTATAGCTTTTTAAGTAGTGTTTAGATGTTTCATCAAAACTCTACCAAAGGCGAAATGTTATTTTTTTTTTGAGATAACTTATGAAGGTAAAACATAGTTCTTTACTTCTTTTTGTGTTCCTTTACTAATCCACTCATTTTAAATGTGGTGGTCTCTACTCTCTATATCAAAAACTTAATTTGTGTCGTGAAGGCCAATTTTTTCTAAATGTTATTTAGATGATGCGAATTATTCTATGTATTCATTGCCTATAATATACTCAAGGGACTTTATTCCCAACTTTATTGCCACTTTGAAGATTACAGTAGTCTTATATTGTTTTTAATTTAACCCACCTTCAAAATTTACTATAACTAGTAGTACTCATAAATTCAAGATTTAAATTTGACAAAGGTGCGTACAAAATTTTTATAGGCAATACTTTTTGATACAAATTAAATATCCTAGTATATATATATCTATCAAATGCATTGATCGATATAAAATTTTGTAACAATCCAATTTCAGCTCCAAAGAAGCTTGCCTTTATACCTCAACTTTATTCGACAACAAAAGGGTTATGGGCCTTTGCCTCAAAGAATAACTCATTTTAATATATTATATTACTTTATGAGTCCAGGTGATTGCCCAAGTTGAATAGACAATACAACAATTATGAAGTTATCGGTAAAGTGGCAAATTAAGATTATGAAAACTGAAGATTGAACTGAATCCTCTACTTTCAATATTTTCATCTTATATCATGATTTATTATATTTCGTTTTGAAATAAAAACTATAAGATTATACAGGTATTTGTATTGAAGCTAAGGTCATGCGTTTGAGTCCATGTTTTTGTTTTTTTTATGTATGTTCATTACATGGTCAGAAACCCATTAATAGAAAACCAGTGTCATATGCATAATAGACTAATTTGACAACACCTTATAATAGCATATGCATATAGAAAGAGAGGAGCGATGCATGTATTGGTAATTCCGTAATTGGTGGACGTTTGAGAATATTCCACTGACGGCCCGTTTGGTAAGAGGTTATAAATGGTGGGAATGGTAATGCATTATAGTGTAAATTTGTACTAGAAATCCAATGTCATTACCAATGGTAATGCTACCTCATCACAAGATATCCATTTTCTTCCTAAAATCTCATTACCATCCATTACCACTTGGGAAGGTGGTATTGGGTGGTAATGAAAATTTATAAAGGGAAACCCATGTTTTGTGATAAAGTTTCATTCCCATGGTCATGGACGTGTGAAAATCTTTACAAATTTACGTTACATATACATACTCCTCAAGTTTATCTCCATTTCCCACTACTCTGAAAAAACTATTGATTTCCTGCGAAGTGCAAACTTTCGCTTAGGAGACAAGGTCAGTGATCTATTTGATAGGAATCCATCCACAAATTATAGTATATGCTTATATAGGGCCTAGGGGAATGATGAACAAACATATTAGTCTTTTTTTGAAGTATAGTAAAAAAAAAAACACAATTAGATGTACAGATATGTACATAATTACTTTTTTTTATTAAGAAAGACAATTGGTCTTAAGACTAACAACTGCTAGGCTACTAGCCTATAGGGCACACTTAGGGGTGTAAGCGGACTGTGAAAAGTCCAGAGTCCAATCCAGTCCAGTCCAAACTTGTCGGACTGGACTAGACTGAAATTTTTTTGGACTGGACTCGGACTCAAATTTTCGAGTCCAAATATTTTCGGACTGGATTTGGACTCACCTCTTTGGAGTCCAATAAGTCCAGTCCAGTCCAGTCCAAAAATATTTTTATATATAATATATATTTAATATTTATATATATAATGTATATATATTTAATATTTATATATATAATATAAAAGATGTATGTGACTTATTTTATGGAATGAACATAATGAGCTTAATTTTTCAAATTGAATTATGAGAAAACGTTGTGAATCATTGAATCTAAATCGGTGGCAAAAAAATAATATAATAATCGGACTGGACTGGATTCGGGCTCAAGAAAAAATTATCGGACTGGACTAGACTGGACCCAAAAAATATTTGGATCGGACTTGGACTCAATTTCTCGAGTCCAAAAAACTTTGGACTGAATTTGGATTTGGCAAAGTCCAATCCAGTCCAATCCACTTACACCCCTAGGCACACTAGTTCAGAGGTTAGGTACAAGGCTAAACAGCCTAGAAGTAAATGCCCCGACATATTATTGGGATGAGGATTTAAACCCTGGGCAATGCCTCAGAATTCGAGGTGGTACTCCACTACTAAGCTACCACCTCTCCCTCACATGTACATAATTAATGATTACGAGATTATTGATTTGGGGAGGCCTGATGATTAGATGTACAATATGCAATCTGATCATCTTTTGAAATAACTTATTTAATGCTAGATAAAGTATTAATTTTGAAAATGTAACAATGTTATTTGGACATCAATTAAAAAGAGTATGATTCAGAAATAGACTATTGGCCCTACTTGATACAAATTACAATAACCTTGTCAAGAAAGAGTTGTCTTGAACAAAACTTGCAAAAACCATAATTAATGTAGTGAACCAAGCATTACATTTTCTATAGCGCATCTCAACGCCACTATTCTACTATTCTTGTCTTGAACAACTTGGAGTCAGGACTTCTTGGCTCTGTTAAACAGTATAGCATCTTAGCTAATTTCAACTATCCAACCCCTCTTGTCTTCAATCTGACCATTTTGAATTGCGGCATATGTTGACAACAACCTTTTACACACTGAATTAGCATCTGTTGTATGGTATTCTACCCTGCATTATATACATTTCTAAGAATACATCCAAAATCCACCTAATGAATTGTACATACATTGCCTTTAAACCATATTGTTTGTCGCTCATGTCTTCCAACAATAAAACACTAGTCTTATATGCACGCGATGCGTGCAAAAATATGTAGATAATTAAATTAATTGTTAATTACATCTAATAAATGAGGAATTTTTAAAATTAATCAGTTTATCCCACTAAATCAGGGATTTTTAAGTTTTTTCAAATTAGTTGAGAGGGAAGTATTAAGTGTGTTGTAAATTTTCATTGATTTCTTTTGTTGTACCTTTTCATTTTTTAATTAATTAATTAGGTAGTTACATCTCTTTTTTATTTTTCCTTTTTCCTTTTTCTATTTTTTTCATGTCCCACCCATGTTGCCTTATATAAAAGAGATAAGCAAAACTCGCGGATACGGTACCTTTTGCCTTGGTATGTGATGCTGCCCACAGGGACAACCACAACAGCAGTTCCGGTGCAGAAAGCTTCGTCTGCTTCGAGCAATTCCTCCACCGCGATCTGTCGTTCCTCAACCTAAACAAAGTTGTTACAATTTCATGTAAAAAAACATATAGAAGAGAAAAGAAAGGTGCTAATAATGTCATATTAGTATGATTAATTTACCTCAAAACCATGATCTCTAGCAACGTCAATGATGCTTTTCCTTGTTATTCCTGGGAGGATAGTGCCTTTTGTTGGGGGAGTTGAGATTGTTTTCTCCTGTAGTTCATGAAGAGCTACCAATGTCATATACAGGCTATATAGATACTACAATTATGAAACATATTTTTGAAGGCTTTTGCATGTACTCTTCATATTACATTTCTTCTATATGTACATATAAACTTAGGTTTACTTGTTTGTTAAATCTTATTATATAATGACGAAGCTAGTTTCTCTTTGTGTCACTCTATTTTCATTTTCTTTTCTTGAATATGTGGTCCAAAAGCCATGTAAGAATTTCATACCCTTAATAGAGAGTGAGTGTCTGACCAGAAAATAGAGAGTTAAAATAACACGGAGGATAAGTCTATACTGCATTCATATGAATCATCTTAGTCCTAGTGAAATTAAATCTAGAATTTTGCAAAACAAAACAATTAATTTCATCTTGTAGATAGGCCCACCTTATGTATATGGATTTTTATAGTACTCTAGGACATAAAAACATTGACTAAAGAGATCTCCAAGAAATATTACCTTTACAATAAATATATTACAAGCAGAGACCTCCTCAATATATTTTCCGCTCACGGAATCAAGATACAAAACATCTGAAAATCCTCTATCTTTGGCCCTAGCCAAAGGTTTCAAACCCTGAAATATAGTAAAGCAAGGAATTGATCATTATCATAATCAATAGGAAAAACTAGAAATGATTGAACACTTATTAAGACATTTTCCTCTAGAACTTATGATCTCAAAGAGAAAACATTTGCTTACTCGTGCATAATTGGAAATCGATTTCACACCACCAACACCACCACGAGAAGCACGATCAAATTGATCCTCAACATACAAATTCAAGGCTCCACTCCCTTCCTGATAGAAGAGAAAAAACGAGAAGATCAGTTTAGCATGTACATCACTAACCTATGTTGCTCAGACTCTTCATTTCACCTCAAACACCCGTGTCAAATCCTCGACACCCAGACATGGGTGGGGCACTTAGAAACTTCATTTTAGGAATTTTTTTGAAGGTTCACAAAATAGCCAAGTCGATCACTTGAGTCCGAGCAATATAGTCACTAACTCCACACCAAGATAGATTAAAAAAAATAGAAAGGAAATCATAGAAGAAATGGTAAACATTTAACCTTAAAATAGTTACGAACAGGAGAAGCGTAGATGAGGAATGTGTACTCAGGAGCCGCGGATACACCTAGGGTTGGTCCAGTTCCTAGGAGCAAGGGTCTAATGTATAGTGACCCTTTCCCTGGAGGAGGAATCTGTTACATTTAAAAGCATTTTTATCAAATAATCATATTACTTACATATGATATGAAATATAAAAAAGGACATCTATATTGTGCGCATGATACATTCAAATACTATTTTTCTACTCATTCACTCATTTGGAGTGCTCCGGCTAAGTGAGCAAATAAACAGAAATTGGATAGCTTTACGTGAGAAAATAAGTAGATTTTTTTGGTATACGATGTGCATGATACATGAATACACCGAGACTAGGGATGGCAATGGGTAGGGCCTGGGTAGGGTAAGGCTAGACCCTTACCCATACCCTAATTTTTAGATGTAGACCCATAACCTACCCATACCTATAGGGTAAAAAATTTTAGGACCCATACCTATAGGGTAAAAAATAGGGTCTGGAATGGGTCCAATACAAATTTTTTTTCGCTTATATTTTCATGTGCATATATAATTATCAAGCATAATTCAACATATAAAGCTGTCAGTAGCACACAAAATATATCATATTACATAACAATACATAGTTCTTCCACATCCCAAAAGTTTCATACATCCAAATATGAATAAAAAAAATAGTTTAGAGCGAGAGAGTGAGATACTGGTAAGATGAGACTGTGAGGGTGTGACTAGGATAAGGGATTGAGGGTTTTATTTTGATTGGAAGGGTTGCTTATATCTATTATATATTAAATGTATATATTTATTTTTAAATTAAAAATATACTCCCTCCGTCCCATAATATAGTTCCCATTTCCATTTTGGGTGTCTCAAAATATAGTTCCCATTTCCATATTTGGTTCCACATGTTTCCGTAAATTGTCTAGAAAAACCGTGTCCCATCATTTATTTGCTTCTTAAATTTTGTTTTTTGCTTTGTTTATTCAACCCAAGTGTTACAATTAATGCTTTTTCACCAATTATTCTCCATTATCTCTCCTAAAATCATCAAAATCTTTACTATCCCTCTTATATTCTACTTGCATAAATTACCGTAAAAAAAGGGAAATGGGTACTATATTATGGGACGGAGGGAGTATATCTTAGTTTAGGTGGGTCTATGGGTAGGATTTGGGTATTTGAGAAGTGGACCCTTACCGTACCCTTACTCGATAGTGTCAAGACCAATACCCTACCCTTACCCATAGGGTCTAAAAAATTAAGACCCATATACCTTCAATTATGGTAGGGTTTGGGTGAGTCCGGGTAGGGTCCTGGACCCGTTGCCATCTCTAACCGAGGCATATAATGAATCAATTTCTATCAACAAGCTAAGTTATGATCCCCGCGTGTCAAAATATTAAGCTCATATATATGCTTTTTTAAAAGTCAAAGTTCATCAACTTTGACCATGCTTTATCACTAATATGTATGCGAAACAAATAACATGTGAGATTTTGTCAATTTTGTGACAACGTGTGTTCGCTAACTTTTTTATAATTCTTATGAATACGTAATAAAAAATGATAATAGGTAAAGATGCGTCTTGGATATTTTAAAAAAAACAAGTAGGTAAATTATTTTTGAGGCAGTGAGTGTATGACATACCCATCGTTTATTAGCAAGAGCAGTCTGCTTCACTGCATCAATGAACTGATCAACAGAAGGAGAAGGCATGCACAATCTTTCGGCACCTATTTGCATACGCAAGGCATTTGCATCAGGTCGAAATAAAACAAGCTTCCCATTTTCTCTCCTTATTGCTTTCATTCCCTCGAATAGACCCTTCATGAACATAAAACTGCGATTGTTAGCTACATATGGAGATATAAAAGAAAATTATAACTTCAACTAACCATTCAACATATATGCTGATGTCATAATTTAAGCTGCAAAAAGTTTGTTTTTTGATATGTTTAGCTGATAAATGTACAATTGTTCTGATGTACGCAGAATTTCATCTCAAGTCTTAGTTACCAACTTACCATATACCATAAAACTTTACCAACTAAATAGCTAGTATAAAAGTAAAATTTCAATAGTTTGCATCTAGAATCATAGATTCTCCTTAGATTCTCCTTATTATATAGATCTTGCTCTCTTTAACTGATAAGGTGATATAGTCTGAATTTACTAAGATATACTCCCTCTGATTTTTATTAGATCACCACTCTATTTCCCTAGTTAGTTTACACACTTCTTCTTTTTTCTGTTTTTTAAATGGTCCCACCAATTGTTTATCATTATCTTTACCTTCTCACTGTCATTTTCTTGGTCCACAACATTAACTTCAACACAATTTGTCAATAAATTAATACTTTCCCTTTCCTTCTATAACTTACATATTTCTCCTAAAACTCTATTCCCAAAGAAGTGGGTAAACTAATAAAAACCGGAGGAACTAGGGAGTATTCTTTAAGGTATCTATTCTAGTCTCCTGGTTCGACTAAAAATATTTTACAATATTCATAAGCAAAATATCAAGTGGGAATTTTGTTAGAGTTGTCTCGATGTATATACTTAATTCAAAACTTTAGTTTTCATAATTATTATAATATAGAATTAAGTAAAAAAAATTGGTAATAATAAACATATAAAAATAAGGAGGTCTTGTATGATTTTTTCATAAATATATAACAAGTTCATGTGAAACATGAAATGCCTTATAAGTTATATCCCTTGATGCTTCTAAAAAGACACTTTTAGTTGGTGAACATATGTGAATGCTTTGACCACAAACTGCATTTTTTTATTTGGGAATTGAATATGGGTGGAACTAAACAAAAGGCACCAAAAAAAAAAGTAATATACTAAGGTTATTCTTATTAATATTATCAACATACCTGGCCATTATCCTATTAGTAATGTAACTAGGATATTTTCCAATCCCCTAGTTATTATATGCAACGTTATGCTTCGGATTATATCGAACTATTTGACTTGACGTATTAATTTAAAGTTTACCTCTTTCAAAAAAAAATTACCTGGCCATAGTTCAAGACAGTAGCAGCAGGACTCAACTCAATATTACCAAATGGAATAAGTTGACCCTCTGTAAATTCTTCATTTTTGAAACATTTCATCTTGTACATGTAATCTGTGGGTGTTAGGCCGAATCCTAGGGCGTCCCAGTCGATATCTGCGTAGCCATTCTCGCCGTGCCCGTTAGTATGGCTGTCAATCGCCCAAATTAACAAATAACTAATTTCGTTAGCTTGCATGAATATCATATTTGTCGTGTACATGGTACACCTGAGTTATTCGTAGAAAACGAGACAAATTTACATTATTTATGCCTATAACATTTCAATTGTTCACTATATTTCTTCAACTGGCAAGCAAGTAAAATTCCAGGGTTTTTAACCAAGTTTTTTTTTTTTTTTTGGTAAAAACTCTTTTTCTTTTACTCCTTATGTTTTTATATAGTTGTTTCAGTTTGATTTTGCACTTGTCATTCATTCACATTTTTTTACTACTAGTATCTTTAATTATCAATGAGTAAAAATTGAAAAAAAGTTGATATTCTGAATATATATATATATATAGGGAGAAAAATTCAAGAACATCTATCTTATAACTTTGGCTCTTGCTTCAAGTAAAATTATAAAATGAACATCATACTAATTAGAACATAGAAATATTCTACTAATTCTTGGTCAACGAAATGCCAGAAGAAATTACCTTAAGTTTGAAGATGAAATTGCCGCCATGGATGAAACTAAAACCTAGGAGTTAAGTTGTGTTGTAGGGAAGAGATGGAGGAAATCAGAGAAGTTGCTATAAGTTCTGGTGCGTATGTTCGGTATATATAACATTTCTAATTTCTAATATATATATAGTATATAATGCAATCGTTACGTTCACACTAGAAAATAAATGTATTACCATTTATGGATATTACTTTTTCGGGGAAACTTCATTACTATGCTATAAGTCTTTTATTAATAATAATCACGACTTTCTTATAGGGGATTAAAAAATATATACATCGATGACTTTTGAATATTAGGCAAGACCTTTTTTATTTTATTATATATTCTTTTTGAGGGGTATTTATTTATATATTCGAACAGCTGGAAGAAGGTAGCAATATAATTAGAATTTTATTAAACGTGAACATTTAATACTGTTTGTGCATGGGACACAAGAAATATATTCCCTTCGTAAAAGTATTCAAGTACAGTGTACAGATGCTATTCATATAATCATGAGTTGTTTTCATTTGCGAATAATTATGTGAACTTCAACAACGACGTTAGTTAGGCATGTGCCAAAAGAAGGCAAAGAAGGCAAAGAAAAATTCTTGAGAGGGAGAGGTGGTAGCTCAGTAGAGTATCATCCCGAATTTCAAGACATTGTCCATGGTCTCGATTCTCATTCCAACAATATATTGGGGCATTTACTTCTGAGTTGTTTAGCCTTGTACCTAGCCAGCCTCTGAACTGGTGTGCCCTGCAGGCTAGTAGCTTAGCAAGGTTAGTTTTTGGATCAATTATCTTTCCTAATAAAAAATAAAAAAAAAATAAAAAGAAAAATTCTTACGGGAGATATTGTTGGAAAATATATTTTATAGTATTTTATTTGTAATTAAAAAGTTTAAAAGGAAATTATTCCTCTTAATGCCGTTGGGTTTAGTGGCTTTGGATTCCTAAGTTAGTTGTTCTAAATTCAAGGAACAAGTAACATATTTTCTTAAACTGATTTTTTTCTAGTTTAAACATGTGTTTTATTCTAATAAGAAGTATAGCTAGTAAATTAGTTAGAGGTGGGAGTATGACTCATTAATTTTAGGAGAAAATATCTCCCACTATCTTGATCCAAGGAGTTTGTTTTAACGGCATCATTAAGTTGCCAATCTTATACAAGTATATACATACATGGTTGTCTTATACGTAATAGATACAACATGCTCGTGTATTAATATAAAGTTATAAACCAAAAGCTTTAAAACAACTCTGATGCTTTCTCCTGGCAGTGGCTGATAGAGTTTGTGAGAATGCTTAAATGTATCGAAAGAGTTTACAACCTATTTATAATACAACTGTGATATCTAAAAGATATGAAGAATAATAGAGATATACATCAAAGATAACTAAAGATATACATATGATCACAACCTTGATAATATATACTATGAGAAATCAAATAATATCCTAAAGATACTAATCAAATAATAGTGATGATATCAATTATCCTTTACATTGGCTACTAAGCTATACAATACAATCATACTACACTTTTCCAAAATTAATTATCATCTTTTACAAAGCTATTAAATCATTATTATTTTTGGAGTTTGGTGTTCATCGGTTCGAGGGTCTTTTGCTGCACACAATTGATCTGGCGGGTTGTCGTATCTTAGGAGAGGAGCGCATAAATTCTATCAACCAGTGCAGTGGAGCGTTTTCTCTCTAAGGATAGCGCCTAGCGTGCTTCAACCTAGGCTACTTCTAATCTCATTATTCTACTGTTATTTCTTCGATTGTATATGTTATTATTGTTATTATTTGATTGTTTGATTTGTAAGCTACTGATATACTAGAAATACTATTGCCCCAAGTTATTTTCTTAATTATTTAGAATTTATATTGCATTATATGTCATAGACCACATTCAACCTCCCTTAATTTTTTTTTAATAGAGAGAGCCACAAGGGCAAATAATGTAGACGAGATTCGATCTTAAGTCTTGGAAATTACCTCCCAAATCTTTAACCAATTAAACTAGTTGACATCCACACCTCCCTTAATTCTTAATCATATTGCACTTCATCCCACAAGTTGATTTTACCATTATTTTCACCAAAAATAAATTTATCATTATTTTGTTCGACATAATTAACTTTTTGTAATAGTGTTAGCTTTTGTAATATTAACTTTCAAAGTTGTTTAAAGTACAAGTGTTTGGTAAACAGTCGTTGCTTATGATACAAGTTTTTAGTAAATTTAGAATCTAAATAAGTGAATAAAATAATAAGGTGCGATATGTAATTGGTTAAAGGATTGGACCCCTCCTTTTTTATGTCTTATGATCCCTCCATTTTTATTACTATATATTGGACCCCAACTCGTCTGCAAGGTTTTTTTTAGTTTAGATCGATTGACTTTTACACTATTTACAATCTCACTTTGACCCCATTTTTTTACTAATATATAAGCAAAATGTTATTATGTAATATTTTATTGGATGCATCTCAGCATATATTTTCAACTTTTCACGTTTTTAAACTTTTACTAATAGATAATTGAATATATTAATAGTCAAAGTTGTGTGTTGAAAGACATAAAAGCCAAATCAGAGCAACTAAGGCTCTGTTCTTTTGAACTGACAATCTGGTAAAATCATTAAAGTATAAGTCTCATAGATAACTATTTATTTCTTCCTAACCAACAATAAAAATCTTGTGATCAGATACCACCTTTTGTTTAATAAGAGATCAGTGATCAGATACCACATTGTGAATAAAATAAAGAAATATATACCAAAAAAGTGATGGATGGATACTCCTTTAAAGAGCAGAAGTCTTTATCCAATATAATGCCAATACATCCATAACCAAAAGCAAATTTGGATGATTAAAGGAAGAATCATTTTCATAATTTGCCCAAAAATAAACAATTCATTTTACTTGCTCTAATATTGGAGTTATGGCAGATGATGGCTTCACTATTCACATTAAGGCATAAAGGTATCTCATTAAGGCCCGACCCGTGTGGTTTTAGTTGGGCCAAGCTTAAACTACGCCTACATAGAGAATGAAAGTTACAAACAATATAAGCTAAATATGTAAAACATTTAGGTAGATACTTTTGAACAAATGAGGATGTAAAACAATGAAGTATTTTTGTCTAAACCTTTAATTTTTATTTTATAAGGTAAGAAAAAGGTTTTTAGGTGGCCCTCATCACGAGGGGAACACATAAAAAACATCATTTACAAGAATGGAATTGAAAGCAGAAGTAGAAAATTTTACAATTGAGTAATCGGAAGTAACTAAATGACCAACGTTGATGATCCAGTCAGCTACTCTATTTGCTTCCATGTAGATATGCTTGAGTTTCCAATTATCAAAACGAGCTAGTGAAACTTAAATATCCTAAATGATGTTGGCAATTTGCAAAGGAGGAGACCAAATCCAAAGAACGACATTGACTACAAGCAAATTCTCACCTTCTATTTCAATGTTCCTCATGTACGTTCAGAAAAATAACATGTAAATGTAAAAATAAAAATAACTATGTTATAAAATTCTAAAATTTCTTCATTTGTATTTAGATGCCCTATATTGACCTCTGCACTATATATAGATATACTTTATTTTGACCTTACTTTTTATATTCACGTGCAATAACAAAATTTATTACGTAATATGTGATTGGATATGCCTCAATAGCGCATTCATAAAACTAAAAGTCAAAGCAAAAAAATTTATTCGTAGTAGGAAAATAACTCACATATAACGCTATTGGGCTAGTTTCAAGATGGAGCTTCGTTGGGCTAGTATGTGGTTTGACTCTCATCCAGAGTACATCTCGTGGTACAATTAGGTTATTTTTAAGCTTTTTGAATTTTGTAATTCAATTTTGCAGCGGTCATATCGAAAAATATGCTAATCGAATTACCAAAGTTTTGTTTACCAAAACTTATAACCTTTTAAGATATATAAAAAAACACCCATATTACTATATTTTGACACCCAAAAAAATTATTTCTTATGGGTTTAATTTTTTTTATTTAGTAATGCCTCATGGGTGACATACATTTGATGAATTAGAGGCGTAATTCATGACAAAATTCTTGAACAGGTATTTTAAAGTTGACGAAAGAAAAAAATTACCTTTTTTAATTTGTTTATAATATGAGTGGCCAATGGCCAATTGGCCATGCTCTAATACTCACTATAATACGGGTCTAGGTCCTTGATATTTGTTAAACCTCGTATGAATTGTCCCATTTTTGGAGAAAAGTAGAGAATTTAACCAACTTATAAGTTTGAAAAGTTACTCCTCTCAAGTCAATTATTGATTTTGAGATGAAAACCTCTCAACTCAAACCCGATTTCAGTTTTCTAACATTAATACTTACGGTCCACCCCATCGGCTGACCCGGTCCATTATCTATGCCAACTCTTATGAAATAAAAATAATTATGGTACTTTTGCTGCACTTGTTAATCTATATGAACTGTACTTGGTAAGTTGTAATTAAATGTTGTGCAAAATCAAGCCTTTACTTCCAGCATCAGTTGCATTTGATAACGAAACAATTAATTTGGCCACATTTCAGCTTCACATGAAAGAAAAATGAATGAAATACCAAATCTTGAAAACTAAGTTTATTTAAGATTTAACAGATGAGATGAGTAGGTGACAGAAAATCTAATGCATTGGCATTATCTAGCTATACAAAATACAATGGGCCACCACTCTCGAACCCTGTTCTTTTTGTCATTGACTTTTATGGGCTTTCTTAAGCAAAATAGGTATCAATATACAGTCCATCACCATGTGATGATGTGAAGTTACAGCACACTGATAAGAACTAGGAGACACTACCAAAAAGTTCTAAATATACACCCCTATTATGGAAATTGTTTTGTCCACTTGTCCAACAAGAAAGCTGTAAGCTTAGCTTCCTTGTCGAGCAAGTAAATTAGTATCTTGAGTGTTCTTCAGCTGGAGACTTGTGCAACGATGTGTGAATCCGCTTAGTCCTTGGTCTGGGCTCTGCTCCCGAACCTGCAAAAAGGGACCCACCCCGAAGGTTTGGGTGGTGGTTCCCCCTCCGATGCTTAAGTCAGATATCAGGAGTAGTGAGAGAAAGTAGAGATAGAGAGAGAAAGTGAGAGAGTATTTTATCAGAGTAACTTTACACTGTTTGCATTGAACGAATGTTTCTCCTGATTTCAGGGGTATTTATAGTGATAGCAAGTTGACAGCTATCCTTAAAATCAGCCCTAGAATAGTGGCCTCTGATTGGCTGGGGAATCAGATCATGACACGTGGCATGCCATGATTGGTGAAGGTTTATTAACCACTCTCCTGCAACTACCTTGCAGTGCTGGGTTCTGACTGTTGGGCCAGAAAATCAACCTTTTAACCCAACTGAGTATAGCCCAGAGATTAAGCCTTCTTTCCTTATTAACTAGGGTGACACGTGGATGGCTACAACAGATATTATTTTGACTAATGACAAAGACAGTACCTTCAGGATCCCTTTTTAATTTTTAAAGTTCAACTTTATAAATTTTACCAGGTTTTTTATTTTTTTTTTTAAATAGAAATAGTTTTTTTTCTTCTTTTGACCGGTAAATAGAAATAGTTATTTACGTGGTATTTTGTTAAAATCATCTCAATGTGTATTTACAAAATATAACAACCTTTTGAGTTTATATTTATAGATCATTAACGATATTAATAACAATTAATGTATCATGGAGACTTTGTAAAAGTGCAAATAATAAAGGAAAAATTGACAAGAAAGTTTCAACCATGGGCGTTCCACCATTTTGAATCCCAACTAAGGATTATTTCTAAGTAGTCCCAACTATGCATCATTTTTTATAAAATTGGTCCCAATTGACTGTTTGTTTAACAGGTTATTTTTTTTAATTTCTTAAACTGTTTTTCTTCTTCCTCCTATATCTCTCTCCTCCCCGACCGCCTCCCCTGCCACCCCAGCGTTCACTCTCTCCTCATTTTCATAAGTTTGTCCCTGCTACTATTCTTCTTGATCAAACACCAACAAAAAAAATTCAACATTATTTTTAGCGATTTATGAACTTTAAGGTGGTAAATTAAAAAAAAAAAAAGATGGTAATGCATAAAGCATTTTACTTTTAAAGTGCTAAAAATAAAATAAAAATCCATACTTTAATGAATCTTTCGATGCCTCATCATTAGTCCGGCAACATTTTGGCGGGAAATAAGATTGAGTATCAATCGTACAATTTGGGTAAGTTTTGGGGTTAATTTTCTTCAATGAATAGTTAAGGGAATAACTTACCTAATTGCTAAAAATATAGGGTGTGATTTGCCACTTTATCGTTTGTTTAACCAAACTTCATCATAAATCGTTCATGAACACATTCACTCAAATATCCTCACTCAGAGTGTGTTTGGTTGGGAGGAAAGTGTTTTTCTGAAAAAACTATTTTCCATACTTTACTTTGTTTGGTTTGGGTCGGATTTATGAAGGAGAAAAGTATGGGAGGAACTTTATTTTCCAAGGACGGAAAATCACTTTCTCTCATGAGGCAAGGGAAGCCACACTTTCCCTTACTTCCCTTACCTTATTCTAGTTAATTTCTTTGCAACCAAAGGAAAATCTATCAAGAATTAAGTTTTCCTCCGAAAAATGATTTTCATGGAAAACCAATTTCTATCGAATACGTTTTCCATCTAACCAAACACACCCTAATACGTTAAACCTCCCACTCAAAAGAAAGCTTTATTCATGAATCATGATGATCTTCAATAAGTATGATTTCTTCTGCATACATGCTTCAGGAATACGATCATTTGATTGGCTTTTGTTAGCAAAAGAACAAGTTTGATGATTGAGATTGAAGTAAGTATTGTTTTGACCCTTTCTTTATCAAGCACAATCGTACAAATTACACTTTAACTTAAAACTAGTAGTAGTACAAAACACTCCGATTTTCTGTGGACTAGTGTAAGACTGTAATAATTACTAAAGGAGAGACTTTATATTACTCCCTTTGTCCCATAATATAAGTCCTGATTCTGTTTTTACACGGGAATTAAGGTAAAGTGGAATCTTATTTTATTTAAATAAAAAAATTCATTTTTATTGGGAAACACCTACATTATTTTTTTCTTTTTAACAAAAAATAAAAACTTAACATTAATGTTGCATGTTTTAATGTGTAGAAGAGTACAATGGGTATAAGATTCCATTTTATCATTAATAATGGTGCATTGGAAGCTGAAATTATAAGGACTTTTTGGAAATTAAATTATTTTCATGAGGGCATTTTGGGCATAATTATTGATTGAAAATAGAGGTGATCATGGGCCGGGCCGAGCGAAAAAATTTTGCCCATTGACCGGGCCGGGTCGGGCCCAAATCCGGCCAAAAAATTGTGCCCAAAGCCCGATATTTCGGGCCGGCCGAGTGGGCTTTTTCGGCCAAAACGGGCCGGGCCAAAAAAATAGACTAAAATGTCTTTTTTGGCTTGCCCAAAGCCCGCCCAAAAAAAAAATCAGGCTCGGCGGGCCAAAAAAAACTGCCCAAGCCCGCCCAAAAACCGGGCCGGGCTGAAGTTGATCACCTCTAATTGAAAATAGAAACAAGACTTATATTTTGGGACACTTTAAAAGGAAAAGGGACTTATATTATGGAAAAGTGATGAGTGGTGGTCCATTATTTGCGCCATTCGTCAAAGATTAAACAAAGCTCAATTTTCAATTGGAAGAATCATAATTAATGGATAGAGGAGTGGATTTATAAAATCGGGATAACTATATTAAAAAGCTCATTTATTAAAGATTGCCTTCCCCATCAAATTTTCTAAAACCGTAAAAAGGTCTTTGTCCATCATTAAAGTAGTTTAAGCCTTGAAGACCTTTGACTCAAGCTCCTCTTTTTTTTTTTTTTTTTATATAAAACTAGTTATTAGGCCGGGCGATGCCACGCATTGTTAATACTTTCATGTTAGAAGAGTAATATCTAATGTTGTATAGTTCATTGGTTAGAACTTTACTGTATTATGACTCCGACCCTCCTCCGACTCAGAGTCGGACTTTTTTAACTGAGTCGGATTCGAATTAATTTTTTGTCAGAGTCGGCTCGGATTTTTTCCTTCGGAGCGGAGCGGATTAGGGTCGGATCGGGACTGGATTGCCATCCCTAAACCCTTGAAACCGGAAAGACTGAATTATTTTTTTGTCGGAGTCGGCTCGGATAATACATACACTCCATCCGTATAGTAAAGGCCAAAGGGTGTCCCAACTTGCCAAGGGTGAGACATCGATCCCAAAACCTCTTAGAACCGGAAAGAGATGCTCTAACCATTAAGCTATCCCTCACTCCCACACTCCTTTCATATGATACCATAAATCTATGAATCGGATAGATTAATATGATTCAAATATGTTCTTGAATCAAATTTGAAGTGTCAATCCTTCAAAAACTTTGTAAATGAATTGACTATTACAATTTGGATTTACAATGTGCTTGATCTTGTTCATCCAGAAAGGTTTGACATCGACATGGAGCGAAAGGTACTACTACTAGTACTAGTACATGGATTACATAACATACAGGGAACTGTCGAGAAATACTAGTAGTTTATAGTTACAAGTTAGATTCATCAACTACATCAACACTTAATGAGATAAACAACATAGCTTTCACCAACGTTGACAACACAAAAATACAAGCACTAAACTTTGTTTATCTAATATAAGATTGAGCTTGCACACGCTTGTACGTAGAGCATGGTGCGCACATGTACATGGCTAACAAAAATACCCACAAACAAGATCTAATATAAGATTTAACAAAAATACCCCCAAAATTCAAGGAGAAAGTGGGACATTTCCAAGATTTAATATAAGATTGAGCAATGACCCACAAACAAGAGGCTTTGTTGATGGAATTCTAAGACAACTATCTCCTGTTGCAGGAACTCCATAACACTCTGGTGGAGGTCTTTGCATCCCAATTCCAGGTATACAATTCAATGAAAAATCAAATCCTGCACTTCTCAGCAACCAATTTGTACACTTTTGACTAAACCCAGAAAAGAAATTATATTCAACACTTAAATTCAGTAGATTTTTCAATGAACAAACTAAATCTGGTAGTTCCCCAGATAATTTGTTATGTGCCAAATTTAACACTTCAATGTCTTCAAGACAAGATAGAGAATCTGGCAAATGACCCATCAATGAATTATAGCTGATATCAAGAACAGTAATATCTGAGAACAACCCTAAATTATCTGGAATACACCCAGTTAATTTGTTGTTAAGAAAAAGAATTTCTTTAAGTGCTGAGTTTACAAACCCTAAACTTGCAGGAATATCCCCAGAAAACTTGTTATTTGACAAGTTAATCACAGAAGCAGGAGAATTGCCCATATTTTGTGGGAGTTGTCCACTAAATTGATTGTTGTTGATAAAAATTGCATCAAGTTGTTTGTTGAAAAGATCATCAGGAACTGAACCATAGAAGTTGTTGAATCTAATGTCTAAATATACTAGATTTGGCATGTAAAGTGTAACAGTGGGAAATGTGCCAGAAAATTGGTTGTTACTTAAGTCTAATTCAGCTAAAGATTGAAGTTGTTTAAAACTTTCAGGAATTATACCAGAAAATCTGTTGGTGTTGAGATGAAGAAGTGATAATTCAGTGAGAAAAGAGAGTTCTTTAACAAGAACACCTTTGAGATTTGCATGGTTAAGATCTATAGCAGTAACAGATGAATAAACAGGAGTATCACCAATATAATTATCTTGAAGAGATGAGCAAAATACCCTGTTATAATTGCATACATTTGGACCTACCCAATTGGTTAAAAAACCATTTGGGTCTTCAGCAATTGCTGATTTCCATGCTTGAAGTGCTGTATAAGCCTTGCTAAGACTACTACTTGATGATGATGATGAGGGTGGTGGTTGTTGTTGTTGTTGCTGTGGGGGTGAATTTGGAGGATTAATACTACCTCCACCAATCCAAACTCCACCTCCTCCACCGCCTGTGGTAGTTCCTCCGCCAATGCCGACACCGATGCCGAGGCCGAATCCTAAGACGGCTTCAGTGGAGAGGAGGAAGAGGGTGGAAACAATGAGGTGAAATGTGGGCATGTTTGAGGAGTATTGTGGTTTGTTTTAGGTGTTTATGATGCTCATGATTTTTGGTTTTCTAGGATTGTTGTGGTATTGTGTGTTTTACTGCTGGGAAATGAAAGCAAGGGAAGTTGGGGACAGCACAATTGTGGGGACTGGTGTTGCTCTTCTACTAATTTGATGGTAAAATGAGTGTGTATTTAATGTGGAGTTGTAGTGTATTAATAGCATAGTAGTAGCTCGTATGGATGAGTGTAATCTCTGAGTATAGTCGTGTGGGTTTTATCATAAGATTATTTATCTGTAAAGTGATTCAGAGAAAATGACTCAAGAGTCAAGATAATCAAAGGGGGAGATCATTATTATTGTCTTTTTTCTTGTTTGGGAAAAATGTTGTTTACTTGTATAGTTGTATTCATTGACTAGACCTACTTGTTAGGCAGGTCAGGCTATGTCATTCGTGGTCTGGGTCATTCGTGGTCATCTTATTGGTATTAGGGTCGAATAGAGCTGTTAGAAAATGACCTGATTTGAGAATCCGACCTGAACTTGTAATAACTTGTAACTGAATTACACCTGAATTTTTGGTAAAATAGGTCACCTGCAACCTGACTTGTACCTGACCTGATAATAATTGATACCTGATCTTCACCCAATAGGGCAATACTCTATGACCTGAACCGACACACGTCCAAAAAAGACCGATAACTGAAGTGATCCGACCTGACAACGATCCGAACACGATTCGATAGATGACCTGATTAAGACCTGAAACCGATTATAACTCAATGCAACCTGTCAGGCTGTCATTGTTCTGACCTGTTGCTACCCGTTACATGATTTACTAGATTTGTTGCGACCCGATACATGGTTTTACTCGACTTGTTGCTACATATTACCTGATTTTACGTGACTTGTTGATTGTTGATAATTCCACTTGTTATTGACTTCACCACATAGTAACATAAATCTTAAACTAACACTACTACAAAAAGGCATATAACTAGATGAACTATTCAAGCATTGATTTTCACTGAAATCTTAAATAATGATACAGATTTGAAGCAGCGCTGCACAAAATTCCGTTTCGTACTCAAATTGAGCTGAAAGTGACCCGTAACCAAGTATGGCACAACTCGATAACTACCGACCTGAACTTGACTCGAACCTGACCCAAGCCGCTATTATCCTGACCTGATAAGTATCCAACTCACGAATGACCTGAACCCGAAAGCACCCGCTACAAACATGCAATAAATCTGATCCGAGACCACATGACCACGAAAGATGGTCTGTCCCGAAATTGACCGTGTTGAACTCGACCGAACCTGAAAGAAGAAATAAACTGAGGCAGACCTGATTGAATTACACTAAAGTCTAATAACAGGTTGGTCAGGTCTATCAGGTTGGGTCATTTGTGGTCACCTTGTTGCTGTCCAATAACAGGTTGGTTCATGCCGATTGCCACTCCAGAACGGGTCGATAATAGACTTGCAGATAAAAAGAGTAAGGATATAAGAATTCACAAACATTATCACTTGACAATACACAAATCTCTTTTACCATATGTTATCTTTTGCAAAAATTTAGCCTGCAGCCATAACTTCGTATTGGCCACCTCTAATAGAAAGTCTTATCCATCAATGTTCTTGTGTAGTAAAAGCCCTTTTGATGTGATTATACCCTTCCATTGTTACTCCTATTAAACCACCATGTCCATTAATCATGTCGACTGAATTAAGAATCAAGGTTGGCCTAGTTGGTTAGAGGCCCTCCTTCCACCCTTATAACCAGGTTCGATTATTGCCTCTTACAAAGTGGGATTCCAATCTCCCTTGTACAAGGGTTATTCATCTTACCTTAAAAGAAAATAAGAATTTTGGAAATTGTAGATGGAAAAGAAAAAATTATTTACTGAGGATCACATACTACAAATATATTATTGTTTTCAAAGCTAATTTCCTACTTCCTCCATTTAAGAGCTGATTAAGTTTCAAGAAAGAGGGGGATACAAGGGAAAGGTCGGTGGTGGCTGCTAGCTAGGGTGGCCGACGACTAGTAGCCCCACAGGGCCACAGGTCAAGTGCCCTAGTGGCCGACAATTGCTACGAGTGAAGGAAGGAGAAATTAAGAAAAAAATCATGAGTTGTTTGTGGAGGTGGTTTACTAATGTTTAAGGTCCAAACTTCTACAAGACTACACTAAAGTCTAAAGACCTATTTTTCATCTACAAAAACTTTTTTATATAGAAGAAATTAGTTTAATCCGTATTATTTTGTCTAAAGTAACAAGATTTTTTTCTCAAAGAATTTCATAATTTCTTGTATAAAACGGGCGTACAAAAGTTATTATATAATGGGGGTAATTTTTTGCCTTGGATGGATTACTTATATAAAAGTGAGCCCTTTTAAGTTTAAAAATTACATGTCAAGTGTGGGTAAATATTAGTCCTAAATGGGTCACTTTCGACCCTTTTTGGTTAAAAGTTGCCCTTTATTTTAAAGTGACCCTTATTAACTTGAAAAGTGATCAATTTTAACATAAACGTGACCCATTTTGGCTTAAAGTGAACTGGTTTGACAATGAATTGATGATTAAAGCGTCTCAACTTTCAATAATGCCCCTCCTGTTACGTATGAAAATTATGATAGAGAAATGTTAATGCATTACTAAGTATCATTTTGGAGTTTAAAACCAATCAATCAACTTTAAACATTGTTGTTATAAAGTCAGAAAAAATGGCCTACCCTACTAAGGCCCTTTCTCTCTTATGTGACAGTTTTTTGTGAAAAGGGTTTCATGTTCTTTCATCTTAAAAACTAATACTTCCTTCGTTCTGTTTTAAATGAAATGTAGGGCCTTGACACGTGGATTTAGGAGGGGAGAAAGATAGAGAGAAAGAAAAAGAGGGATCCATGTGATGAGAAGAGAAATAAAAAGAAGCGAATAACAAATAAAGTAATGTTTCATTATTTCAGAACGGCCTAAAATAGTAAGTGTTTCATTTAATTTAAAACGGAGGAAATATAAGATCAGTGTAAAAGTCAAACTAAAACAAAAAAGTGGCGGTTTTATTTGCTGTTCTTCTACGGTTCTTCATGCTTTAACGCAACAGTCCAATTTTACTTGCAAACTCATCTTAACTTCCATAATCAACGAATCTCCATCTTTCTTTCATCTCAAAAACTAATAATCCCCCTTATATTTTCTTTTAAGCAGTGTATTATTTGATAGAATACTAAACAAAATATCATCTCTTGTAAAAACAGTTTTTAAGTTGAAAGATTTCAAAGACTTGCAATTTCGGAATGCATTTTTGATGATGAAAACCCAACAAAAATATGATCTTATTGATGAGAGAGAAAATGGGGATTTCAAGAAGAAGAAAGTTGTTAAATTTAATGCTAAAAAAGTGTTAATTGGAGCTGGAGCTCGTGTCCTCTTTTACCCAACTCTTCTCTATAATGTTCTTCGTTACAACATCGAATCTGATTTCAGATGGTGGGACCCAGTTGATCAGGTTAATTTTTCATCTTTTTTATGCTCAATTTCTATATCAAGATTTTCTGCTATTATTAGTTTTGGGGTTTTATTTTCTTTTTCTTATATAAAGAAATCTGTTGAATAGATTGATTTATAATTTGATTAAGATTGATGGTTGTATTTGATGGTAATGAAGATATTGGAGAAATTATGATTTAGATGAAAGTGAGGGTTATCAATGTTAGAAAGTTAAGGGTTTTGTTATTGAATTTGCACCCCAAATATGAGTTTTTGATTGCTTTGATGTTTATATGGTAAAAGTTAATTGTTGGGCATTTCTTGTATCTTGAAAGAATTTTAGTTTTGATTTGATTGCTTTTATGGAGCAGTTTTTGTTGTTGGGTGCTGTGCCATTTCCTAAAGATGTTCCAAAATTGAAGGAACTTGGTGTTGGTGGGGTGATTACCCTTAATGAGCCGTTTGAGACATTGGTTCCTCCATCAATGTACAAGGTCAATTCTTTAAGCTCCTACATGCTTTTTAATCTCAACGCGATTTTACGTGTATGCTTTAGATGTAATTCAGCAATCTAGACTGCAGAAGTGTGTGATATCAGTTTTTTAGGGTATTAGTTATCAATGATGTATAAAACTTGTTATGCTGTTAGACAAAAAAGAAATTGATGTTGATGCAAATAGAGTATGTAGCTCTTTATCTATAATCTCTGAGTTAGCTAGCTTCCTCCTTTTTTAGTTTATATTACAAACTTGTACTGTCAGATGGATTGGTAGTTCTCTGAAGAGTATGTAGCTCTTTCTCTATGTTATTCTTCGAATTCCTAGTTTTTTTTATACAGTTCAGTGTTCATGCGGGAAGCATTTGTTACGTGCTGCCACTTCTCTTCCACGAAACTTGGGCTAGACGATAGAGATGGTTTTCGATGTTATACTTGACAGAAACAAAATAATAGCCGGTTTTCGTAATTGAGGTCCTAGAGTTATGAGGCAACATTCTCTGTTGTTGGCTTCTTGAATCTTTTCTGAATGTATCATTCGTTAAGTACAGTTCAACTGTGATTTCGACATCATTCTTGATAAAGGGTTATGATATTGTATCAGCCTATATTTTTGGAATAAAGACTTATATGACTGATATGCATGACAATCATCACACTCCTTCCATTTTGTCAAAAGCAGTTACCAGAACATGTTATGCTGCAGGGTTATATTGCGCAAAATAGTAATTTGGAGGTTCTGAGAGTATTCGTGTGTAGGCCAATGGCACTTCGGGGGCTTGATTGACTGGAATGAAAATGTGAAGTTAGGGACTGTATTACTTACCAGTCTCTTGCATTTACTTGAATTTTTATGGCATAGTATAATATAAATATTCACTTTTAATGGCTAGAAGCCTAGAACTGTTGGTACTGTGGTAGAGAATGAGAGATGTCTGTTAGAGGATTATGAACTCGAGATCCGGCTATCTTGAGGTTGCATGACGAATAGGGTGGTGTATCCGTGTATATATACTGCATTGTTGCAGGTGTTTATTTTCTAATTTCCTTGTTCCTGTGAATTATCTTTCAGTAGATCAGTTTGAAACCTGACAGAAAAGGACACAAGGAGTTTATCCTGATTTTTTTTTCTTGTAGAATGGAAGTACAGAGATTGGGAGTGTATACTTAATAGTTCTGTTTGAATTGAATAAATTAGACACCATAGTGACCTTCCTTTCATGAGCTTCTTTTCATTTGTGTGTGTGTGATATTATTAGTCGTCTAATGATGTTTTAGAGATGATAGGCTTTTCTGCATGTGGGATGTTTGTGCCTATGTTTGAACATATATAGACTTGCAGACCAACTTATTTCAGCAAGACTGATCCTTGTGGTTGCTGAAAACATGTCTTCAGACAATCATAGGATTTTGTTGCTTTGATGTTGTTGTGATTAGCTAGAGCCCCGAGTCAGGTGAGGTCCCTAGCTTTAGATACTTGTTTGTCAGAGATCTACGATATGCACATGTACATAGTGAATGTGAAAATCCATCCTGAACATATAGAGATGTATTCATATAATCATATCTTGATCAACAGTAATAGCTTCTGTCATATTTGAACACCATTTGCAGTTTGCAATATCTTCCACTCAGCCACATGGGTAACAGGAGGTCCCCATGCCTCTCTTGGTTTAGAGTGCTAAGTTTTGATCAAGTTCTGATCTTCCTGCGCTAAGTACTTATCTGGTGTGTCTTTCCAAATGAACCGTGGCATATTTTTGTTGATAGCGGACATAGTAAAAGTCTAAAAGAAGCAATTTCCTAAGTTGGAGGTTTTAGTTCTAGAATACATGTTGGAATATGTTTAACTCAGCGGGTGGATTGCTGTCAGCAGTGTATCTGGGCGTTAGATTATGGTTCTGTGGTTTCTTCACGAACTCACTGTCTAAGTTGAATTATGTTGTTTTAGCGCTGTAATCATCTTGCGATTGAGATAAATACAATCGAGCTTTATAAAACAAGAGTATTCTGATCTTTACATGAATGTCTCATTCTGATTTTTGATCTTGCTAGGAGATTTTAAGTTTCACCAAGCTGTCCTTTTCCGCTTGTCATGAAGTTGCTACATACTATGCTTGTTGATAATAGTTTACATGCACTTTTCTTCATTTTGTATGAATTTATGCACATATTCCCTTCGAGTTCTGACATGTTTACGTTCTCACAAGGTGGACACTGTAATAGACTAGCCTAGGGAGAGGGGCACTTTTGGTATGATATAATTAGTTAGTTTTAAGAGTAGCTTGAAGAATAAGTTAGGGAGTTAGGGAGGAAATATCTCTATAAATGGAATGGAATAGAGAGAGAGAAATATGTTGAATATTGAATAGTATCTTGGGTGAACTTTTAAGAGTTCAATGGGAGAGAACAAGCCTCTCGAAAGCTTGTAATCACTATCTTTATTTTTACTGTTTTTCAGAAAATTATCAATCAAATTCCATTTAATTTCATAACCTTCTTCTCTTATCTGCCTTAAAGATGTCAGTTCATTACAGTTTACTTCAATATGTTGATGTTTTCAGGCTCATGGAATGGAGCATCTCATTGTCCCAACCAGAGATTATCTGTATGCTCCTTCTTTTGATGACATCAACAGAGCAGTAGATTTTATTCATAGTAAGTGAATATTGGCATCTGTGGTTTGTTGTACTGGTACATGCTTGATTGAAGTAGTTTTGCCAACGTAACATGACTTTCATTTTCCTTTGTTATAGATAATGCATCTTGTGGTAGAGCAACTTATGTACATTGTAAAGCTGGAAGAGGAAGGAGCACGACCATTGCACTTTGCTACCTGGTAATGCCTTCTGCAATTGTTAGTTTTAGATAAAGGCTCCGTTTGGTTCGAAGAAAATCATTTTCAGTGAAAATGGTTTTCCAAAAAGAATCATTTTCTAGGGGAAAACACATTTGTTGAATAGCTTTCCTTTGTTTCCTTACATGAAAAGTTGGAGAGAAAATGAATAATGGAAATGAAAGGGAGAGGATAGTTGGGACTTGGGAGGAGAGAAAGGGGAAGGTAAGCAATAGGGAGGAAAATGTTATCCATCCTTGGGAGAACTATTTCCACCATGTGGAAAACTATTTTCCACCCTTTACAAACCAAACAAAGGAAAATAGAAAATTCGCTTTCATGGGAAAATATATTTCACCTAACCAAACACCCTCTAAGAATCCCTGCCAAATATCTGAAAGGGAAATTCTACATGGTAGCCCCAAGGTTTTTAAGTTTCTATATGGTAACACTCTTCAAATGCAATTATATGTGGTAACCCCAAGTTTTTTAATTATTCTATTATATAGCCTTATTTGGTGATTTGACGTTAAACATGTGTTATTTCACTTTTAATTGCTGGACAAGGTTAGTGCCTTAACCTAAGTTGTTATGCTCTACCCACTTTTAAGTTCAAGTGGCCCAATTTCGTGTTATTAGGGTTAGGATTATGTGAATTTTGTGTTTGGGTGAAAAGCTCGATTTTTTTTGATATTCAACTGTAGTTCGCATAAACAACTCAGTTTCACTCCTTTTGACCTAAAAATTTGTTAGGGAGATGTTCTCTGTTTTGTTGTTAGTGTGTTTTGATTTCTTTTTTTTTTTCAATCGCATGCGTTTTATCCTAGCTATTTGAAGTAGAAATTTCCAGCAACTTCAAAGGGAAACACCTGTTGCAACTCATGATTTTCGCCAACTACAGGCTTCCATCTATGGTTATAGCATGACCTGACATGGCGTTTGGGAAGTTTCTTGAAGATGATGAGTTCATGTTGTTCGAAGAGAAGAGAAGAATTATAAAAGGAGAGATTAAGGGAGCATGATCTTTTATAGGTGAAAAAAGGAGGGAAATGGGTTACGGTTTGGGGGAAGAGAAACTTACATAGGAGAGAAGTCAAAAGAGTAAGTTAGTAATTAGAGTATGTTAGGTTGATTAACAACAACTTAACGTCAAATCACTAAATAAGGCTATATAATAAAATAATTAAAAAACTTTGGGCAACCACATGTAATTGCATTTGAAAAGTGCTACCATATAGAAACTTATAAACCTTGGGGCTACCATGTAGATTTTCCCTATCTGAAAAGTAATTTCTCTTGTGCTTTGTCAGTTGGAGTGTATTTGAGTTGCTAATGTCTTTGACAGGTTAAGCACAAGCAAATGACACCTTCTACCGCTATGGATTTAATACGTGCAAAAAGACCTCGAGTGTTATTGACTTCAATGCAGGCTAAGGTCAGCTCACTTTTCAAAACTTGTCTGGTGTCTCCAATTAATACTCCCTTCCCAAATTTCTTCTAGAACTATAAGGATTTTGGTTCAAAGAGAAGGATCAAACAATGAAACTATGTTGTCGATTGTCTCCCATAGGATTCAGGACCTTGTGTGAATTCATTAGAATGTAGAAGCAAACACATTTCTGTTAGGCTGTGTTTGTTTGAGAGGAAAATCCTTCATCAGGAAAACGAGTTTCCCCATATTCCTTTGTTTGGTTTGGGAAAGGGGCAAAGTAAAAAAGAATTAGGTTGTAGATAGTTTCCCAAAGGATGGATTGTTTTTTTTCTTGCTATTTATTCATTTGAACTTCCTAGGAATGCCTCTACTTTTTTTTTTTTCTGTATCCTTCACCTTACTCCTTCCCTTCCCTCTATTTCCCTTTTTCCTTTTCTCTCTAAATTTTCTAGAAACATCAGAAAAAAGAAGTTTGAAAGTGATTTCCATTGAAAATAGATTTCAATTAAAAATGTTCTTTTGAACCAAACACTTTCTCTTACTGGTTAAGAGTTGAAAGTAGTGTAATATCTTTGGAAGCTGGAGCTAAGGTGGTATCCTTTTGCCTTATTACACTCGGGTGTGACATCTGGCCCATGGGGAAGTATTGGCTCAGTTAGCGGTTTTATACTCCCATAAGCTTTGTTATTGGGAAGCTCGCCCTTTACCTATTGTTGATATATAAACTCTAATTGGCCAGTTCGATATGTTTATTTCCTGGGGTTGTACGTTCACTATTGAAGTAAATATTGATGAAAAATTAACATCTTATACTATCAAAATCATCACTTTGATTATGAATTGCACTATTTTCTTGTGTATTGCCAACCATACCTTGATACCTGCAGGCTGTTCAACAATATTATAGGTCCTGTTCACCTGTTTCTGAGCACTCTCCTTCAAGCGATGAAGTCTTGGTAACACAAGCTGATCTTGAGGGATACGAGGAAAATTCTGAAGTTAGTTCCAGTAACCAAACGAAATTCATCCCAAAAGCAGTAAGGATGCTCCCATTATCGACAACACTTTCATCTCTCCTCTCTTCTTTGACCATTGCTTGTAGTTGTGCATCCATTTCTAGTCAGAAGCCAAAGCAAAGTGCTTGCTAGTTGGAATATTAATGACCCATTTGGCAGGTGATAAGTGGTAATGATAATGAATTTGTATGTAATTTTGTGAATAGAGTCGTTTGCCAATTTCCAAGGTAATGGTTATCCATCTCTAAGTACCTCATTTTCTTCATAAAGTTCTATTACCATGCATTATTAGTTACCACCTTAGAGGTGGTAATAGTATTGAGTGGTAATGATGGATAATTACGAAGAAAAACACAGGTTTAGAATTGATGTCCCAATTATATGAAATTGGCAAGTGATTTTTCTCACAAAATTACATAATAAATTAATTACCATCACCATCGTTCACTACCGAGTACCATACAGGACTTAAGAATCAGTAACACAAGTGCTTTAAAGATTTCTCGAGCAGGCAGTATCTGAAGTCTCCTAGTTTCTTCATTGACAATTAAGTCACAGTTGGATGTTTAAGTCCAGGTTTTTGAGCAAACTAACATCATTCTGCTCGAGACGAGGAAATTGTATATTTGATATAGCAATTTGTTTATGTAGGAAAGATAGGATGATATGAGTTGGTGTTCCATGAAATGATGGAAACAGTGATACTGCTAAGTGAAAGAATTAATGTACAGATGAACTTATTATAAAGCCATCCACATTTTTTTCAATAGATTTAAGTTTTTAAATGTGTCCCATTGTACAAAGCTGTATCTTCTGCCTCGTATTGTACTTAGTATGTCTGTAAATATCAGTTTGTAGAACCTGTGTACTGTTCACCTTTGTTCTGTGCTGAAGGATTATTATACATGTAAATTCCTTCTTTGATACAACCTTTGATGTTCGCTTCTGTGCTGTAACTTAACACAGTTAAGTTTCTTTATATAAAAACTGTTCTCTGATATAAGATACTTGTGCTGTTCCTGCCCTGACAAAAAAAGGGAAACAAAAAAGTGTCTGATATAGATTCCGTCACGAATCATGTACTTACATCTAACTGACCATGGTGGTTGGCGCTCCCATCTCCCGGGGAGGTTATGCCACAGATAGAACCCCCATCCCAAAGTGGCTGATGTAGATTCCGTCACAAATCATGTACTTACATCTAACTTAAGGTGACCGTGTTGGTTGGCGCTCCCATCTCCCAAAGAGGTTATGCCACAGATAGAACCCCCATCCTAGCAGGGGGGGGTTGGGGTAAGGAAAGGTAGTAATGTTAGACCTTGTGTGACAACCCTGAGAGACGATAGACTTAATAATGTTTGGATAAAAAAAGAATAGAGACAGTCGAGCCAGAATTCGGCCATTTAACAGATCGGCGAAGGCGCGAAGCGTTGGTTAAGCTAGTTAGCTTAGAAGTTGTATAGACTAGCTCTGTGCTGGTTAATCCATCTATTAATGATCTACTAAACCATAATCTTTTACGTTGGGCAGACCAGTCTACGCCAAAAACAAAGTGTACTGCATATTTGAAACATTTTGTTCGTTCTATGTAGCAAAACAGGGCTTTGAAAGTTAGAACTGAAAAGATGCATAAAGAAAGGCCCAAATGGTCCATATGCTGATAAGATATTTACAGTTATTTCTATCATAAGGTCATACACTATTGACTAAACTCAGAAAATGCAATCATGTTGAGAAATGAGTAGAAAAAAAGCGGCAAAACTGACCAAAACTCGTATGTTTTATACTATGGATTTGAGAAGTTATTATTTAGACAGAAAACTAGAAGTATATAACATGTTCTTGTGATCAATTCAGTTTCATGCATAAATTCAACTGAACTTTGTACCAACACGATTAACATTTTCCACTTTTAGTCATGAGAAAAACTGCTGCATAAATGAGTCACTTGATAGTTTCCCAATTTATGGAGCTATATATCCCAGTGTAACATATCCCTGATCTTCCGCGAATTGCGATTCGAAAAAAGTGAATTATGGTTGAAGTTCGCCTATTTTTTGCGCATTTTAAGCGAACCGCGAACTGAAAAAAGCGAATTATATAGCGAATTATGTACATTGATATATCCTTGGACAAACCCTTAACTCTAGCAAGTGCTTAGCAGTTAGCAGTAGGAGACTAGAAGCTACATTGATGCTTTTTGCATGGGAAAATTAATAGATATGTGATCACAAATATCACATTAATACCCCTAGGTTTGGCCAAGGTTTTTGTATATGGCTGACAATGAGATCTTCGAAATTGGTTGAGAAATCTTAGAGAAAATCACGAATCAAGGGGTTTTTTCAGCAAAGGATATCTCGTGATAATGATTAGGAAAATGGTCCTTTCCTTCGTAAGAAAGATAATTGTCCTTTGACAAATATTTGTGTGATATTTGTTTCCAAATAATTTGTATCACTTAGGTTATGTTCAGTTGTGCACAGTTTCAGTTCAGTTCAATTCAACTCACTTCAATTAGTTTCCTCTCACATTTTAGTTTAGTTTAACTCACCTCATTTCGGTTCAGTTCAGCCAAAAGAAACAGGGTCTTAGTATGATCAAATATAAAAGAAAAAGAAACAAGAGGTAGTAATTTGGGATGAAATAGTGATTAGGAAAATTGTCCTTTGTTTTTTAAGGAGGAAATAGTCCTTTGACAAATATGTGAATATTTGTTTCCTAATAATATATAGCAATGCAACTCTGCAAGCCTGTTTTTCAATACTAATACGCTTAGCGGATACATCGTAATATATTAGTGGGTGCAAACTATAATTTTTTTATATTGTAACGGGTGCAAATTGTCAACTTTGTATAGAAAAAACACAAGTTCACATATTTTATAAACAAAATTACCAAAATTCAAATATAAGTGGAGTCAAATGATCCCAGACTCTGAAGAGTAGTTCCGAGGTTCCACCTGTGTAATACTCTTATATATCACTTATTAGTATGACCCAAGTACGTAATCTGTCTATTTATACCAATATATTAAAAGGTGTTTCTAAAAAAGTTTGTGTGCCACGTGGCACTGTTCTCTAAGGCTCTAATGCAAATGCTTTATTTTGAAGTCAAACCCTCAATGTAAAAAATAATGCTGTGTAGTTACAAGGTATCGAACACATGACCTTAGAAATGAAAAGTGAAAGCTTAGCTATTAATCCAACATAACACCATTATTTAGTATTTCAAAATAAAATATCATAAGGTCTTATAATTATATCTCATCAAAAGATTTGCACAAGTAGTTAAATATCTAACTTTTTTTATAATAATAACAAGAGACTATTATAGACATAAACTCTTACTCCTTTTCCCTGTAGAAAGTCAAGCTATTGCTTTCATCCCCAAACTTTTAAGGGTTTATTTTTCAAAAATCATGCAATTACTCATCATGTCATTACGTCAGTTTTTCCTCACTTGACAAAAAGTTAGGAAAAGTAACAACCTAGGGCATCGCCCGGGACACGCACTAGTTTAGGATGAAAAGAAGGTGAGCCAAAGAATTGCTTTGTTGAAGAATCCAAATAAAGGTAAGGAAGCAACTATGTTTGCATGTTGTTATATTCGAAACTGCACTAAATAATTCTTCTTGCAATTGCTTTACGGGACCAAATCTGTAACCATATACCAAAACCTCTAAAATCTACTGCTAATCCTCTCCTTAGCTTTTTAAAGCACCCAAATCTTCCACAAAGTAGGAAAAGAAATAAAAAAAATTGAATTTCACCTTTTTAGATTGAACAAGACATGTCATATATTCTTTAAACCCTTTTTTTTATTTACATAATTACATATATAAAAAACAAAAATCTCATTTTGCATGTGGAAAGTGACACCTTCTGATCTCTCCTTCAAAATCTGTTATCCCCTTCACTGGAATAGGCTGCCACCTTTTGTAATATTGCAGTATGTACTTTCACAAATACTGTACTTTTTTTTTTTTTTTTTTTTTTTTTTTGCGTATATACTTGATACTTATGATTCTATTACACCTTTTTCTAGAAAAAAAAATTAAAATTTTGGGAACCCATTAAATCTTCTATATTCTTCTTTACCATATCTGTTGTAATTCCATATTTTATCTAACCTTTTATGAAATCCTTTTTTGGTTATAGGGTATCCTATGAATGAACCTTTAAGATGTGTATCTTAAGGACCACAATTGGTTTATCCCCCCAAGTCCTTTTTTTTTCTTCTTTTACTAAGAGAATTTATTCCCCAAAGTTTAATGGTTAGGTTTTATGTCAATTTATGTGGAGCTGATCAACTAATTCACCTCTTTAAAGGTAAATCATTCACATCATAAGACAATTCAATCACAACTATAAGTTAAAACGTGACGAGTAGACTTGACAAAACAGATATCAGCAAGATATGAATTGTAATCGAATAATTGACACTCTTTAATCTTGTTGATTCGAATTCGAACCAAATCGATATAACTTTATTTAGTGTGGATATTGTATTGATATTGTTAGATTTGGGAAAACTCCTCCACTGGAGTGATTACCATTGATCAATATTCTATCAGATATATCCTAATTATATTTGTATTCTATCAGATATTACTAACATTGATTTATGATTTTTCATCACAGAAGTGTAATAATTATCAATAGACTTGATTTTGACATGTTCCGAATTAAACTTCTGAAATGATCGACCTGTTTATCGGCCCTACTTTCTCTATATAATATCAATCGTTCCATTATCCCAAACTCTTATAATTAACGATATAAAATTAGTTAATAGACAAAAACCTTTATAAAGTACGATGTTGAATAACAGTAATACCTAATTAACTGCCCTCACTAAATTCCACGCACTTTATTTCACCTTTCACAAACATAATGACAAGTTTGAATGTGTGATTAAAACCAATTTAGGAGATATTAAAATATTAGTAATTAAGTCAGTAAGATACCACATAAATTACCTCGGTACCCAAATGATCCTTATCGGATATTACTTTCAGCATCAGCAGACAGCAAAAGTAGAAAGAATCTTATACCAGAGACCCATGGAAAGAATATTTAGATTGCAAATGCTTAATTTTGTTAGTGGAAGGTGATGGAATAAAAGGATGACTTAAAGACTTGCTTTAAATCTAGACTAGTCTAAAACAAAGTTCAAACTGTCATATACTTAGGGAGGGAAACTTAATTTTACAAATATCTCATTTGAATTTTCTTTCCAAAGTTTTTATTTTGCTTGGGACCCCTTTTTCTATGTTATGAATAATGAATTTTGTTGTAGAATATTGACCTTTCTTTATGGACTTTTTACATTCAACATTAAAACTAATCCTTGTCCTAATTTTGTGCTTTACAAGATACTTACAAGTTACTTTAATTTAAGGGTTTTTTTGTCATAAAGTACCTAATAAAACACAAGTTTTATAGGGAATGACCTAATAATTTTTTTTTTTTGTCTAAAAAGACCTATTAAAATACTTCTGGTTGTTAATAACAACCAGCAGTTTATGAATTTCAAGCCAAAACACCAAATTCCGGCGTTGAGCCGTTGACTGTAGATGAGCTTAGAGCAATGAGTTGTAAGACAGATTGAAAAAATTGAAAGAGTCAATTGGAGTTAAAAAAAAGTCAACGTCGGAATTTGGTGTTTTGGCCTGAAATTCATAAAATGGTTGTTATTAACAACCGGGAGTATTTTAATATGTCTTTTTAGACAAAAAAAATTATTAGCTACTTCCCTACAAAACTTATGTTTTATTAGGTACTTTCTGACAAAAAACCCTTAATTTAACAAATTTCACATATATTCAGGCTAGTTAGAATTGCATCGGTATTGTATACTAACATTTCATATTGGGTCCATATATACTACAAAGGCTATGTTCTACTCAACTTTTTGAAATAAGTTTTAGCAAAAATAAAAAGATAAGTTTAGTTTGGTAAAAACAAGTTCAGCAAAAACAAGTTTCTCAAAAATAAGATTAGTCAACAAAAATCTACTCTAAGTTTTAGTAAAAATAAGTTCAACAAACATAAGTTTAGTAAAAATTAGTTTAGCACAAATAAGTAAAGCTCAACAAAGAAAGTTAAGTTCAGCAAAAATAAGTTCAGTAAAATAAGTTTAGCAAAAATAAGTTAAATTAACCAAAAATAAGTTACGTTAAGCAAAAATAAATTGAATTAAGCAAAAATAAGGTGAAGGGAACTGGGCCAAAGTAGCTAATAATGTTATATTGATATTATATATTAAACATGTAAGTTTATTTGGTATTATATAATGACTTTTTGTCTCATAGGGAATTAGGTAAATCAAAATATATATTGGATCAAAAGAATGCTTACTTTAGAATTTATAAATATGACTTTCAATTCTATGATTAATGTCATCTAAACCTCCTCAACAAACTTATAAATTAAACTTACCAACTCAAACTCAAAATCCTTTTCTCGGATGTTTATGACAAATTTATAGAGATGGTCGAAAAACGATTGCATCCCAATTATAATTTTGTATTGTGTTTAATGTAGTTGTTGCATTGTTTAGAAATTTGCCAAATGAATCCTGATTTGTGAGTTTCAATTGTGTTGAAAATCAAAGCACATTGGCAAGAAATCAAAATTAATTTTCATAGCGGTTGGAAGCTCATGATTAACATAAGATATCACACTAGCTAGTCACATTTCAATTGGTAACATGGTCTTGAAGAAGGTGCACACCTATAAGCAAATTGACATATTAACTAAGTATTGGTGTATGACGAAGTTTCCTCAAACTTGGTATGAGTTCATATGCCTTGATGGCGGATAGTGGCGGAGGCTACTTTTCATGTAATGGTTTACGTGCATCCTTCATAGGATGATGCACAAATCAACAATATTGTCATGGTATTGCTTTAAACCAACTTGCTTTGTTTGCGATGCGAGAAGTACTTCATCCGTGAGATCCTATAAACACACTTTGAGATTGAAATTTATAGAGAGATTACATTATTGATATCTTTCCACTCTCTCGTACACTTTCACCTTAATTAAGGAATCTTTATTTCTCAATTTGCGCCTTATTTCTAACAACAACAATAACAATAATAATAATTACAAAATAAAAGTTAAAATAATAATAAAAAAAAATAAAAAAAATATTATAATAATAATAATAATAATAATAATAATAATAATAATAATAATAATAATAATAATAATAATAATAATAATAATAATAATAATAATAATAATCAACTTTCTTGTATTCATAAATTTAAGCAGAGAATAACAATTTTAATCGATATTGGTTGAACTGAAATTGTATGGGTCAAACTAGTGGTGTCAATTTGGGTCACTGGCTGGGTTTGGGTTGACCCAACCTGGGTCGGAATGATTTGGGTCCGAATAATCTGGGTGAGAGTGTGCCATGGGTCGGAACTGGGTGGGTCGGGTGGACTTGGGTCGGGTTCAACCGGGTGAGACGGCTCTCGGAACTGGGTCGGCCGGTATCTGGGTTGGGTGAATTTGGGTCGGAATGGAATAAGGTGAAGTCGGCCCTAATCGGCTTTCGGAATAACTTGGGTCGGAATAAATTGGTTTTCGGAATAACTTGGTTGGAATAAATCGACTTTCGGAATGAATTGGGTAGGAAGACATCGGCTTTCGGTATGACTTGGGTCGAAATAAATCGGCTTTAGGAATGACTTGGGTCGGAATAAATCGGCTTTCGGAATGACTTGGGTCGGAATAAATCGACTTTCGGAATGACTTGGGTCGGAATAAATCGACTTTCGGAATGACTTGGGTCGGAAGAAATCGGTATCAGAATGACTTGGGTCGGAATAAACCGGCTTTCGGAATGACATGGGTCGGAAGAAATCGTTATCGGAATGACTTGGGTCGGAATAAATCGGCTTTCGGAATGACTTGGGTCGGAATAAATCGGCTCTCGATAGGACTTGGGTCAGCTGAAGCCTCATACCGGCAGCGTATTGACTTGGGTCAGAACAAATTGGCTCTCGGAATGATTAATTGGGTCGGAATTATATAGTATATATTAAGTTACAAAGACGAAAGTAATAACAATTAACATGTAATCATATACAGATATTGTAAATTGTGATTGAGTCATTGTGAATTTTGTGATAATATACATTGATACTTATATTACTAATTTAATTAAAAAGTTACTAAACTAAGACTTATAATTTATATAGTTATATTATTGGCTATTGGCCATCGTGTTATTCTTATTCATGATTGCATAAGTATTCAAGTAACAACCATAAGGGCTAAGGCATAAGTCCATACCGATTATTGATTAAAGTCAATAAACTATTAAACTTAAACATTTAGTTAGTTAGTGACTTACTCACTCTCACCGAGTCACTACATAGCAACAAAAAGAGTTAAAATTAAAGAATTAGGTTGACATTAATGAAAGCATTGTAATTATAAAATTGTTCGACTTTCATCGTTCATGGAACAACTGAACAAGCAACATTGATCAACGTTAATCGAATATGAAGATGATAATTGTGATCAAGATGATACATAATCATACCAGTAGAGGATGACACATTGAAACTATGAAAGTAGATCATAGTTAATACCAATCATATCAGTGGAGGATCAAGATCATTGATGTTTCGGTTGTTGATCTTAAAAGATAGTAACATAGGAGGCGATCTTATTAAACGGTTTTAAACGGTTGTTGATCGACTTTCGTTAAGTTAAGGTTCACATAGATCAAATGATCATAAGATTGATTGTCGTTGACATTAATCAAAACCATCAAAAGATTGATCGTCTTTCATCTTTCGTGTTACGGGTTCTTTTTAAAAGATAGGGCTCGATCATCGATGTTATTACACGGTTAACAAGTAAGCATCATTATATTGATCGACTTTCATCGTTGATGTTTCAGTTAATCTTAAAATATACTAAGATAGTAACATAGGACTTAGGAGTCTCAAGTCTATTTAGTTATCCATATCTTTGAGTTGCTATACGTATCGACATCGTCTTATTGGTATTACGGTAATTCATAACAGTTTCACGTCATTCATAATCATCTTTACATGAATCAATATCAACTTGTTTAAAATTAAAAATACTAATTAAACTTCTAAAGTTTATCATTTTTATTAATTTATAATATTGATAATAGTTTAGGAATTTAAGATTTTAAGTAGATTACTAAATTACTAATAACTAAACAAATCATTACTAGAAGTCTAGATTAGTTGTCTAGAACTATTAATTTAGAAATTAGAAAATACAATACTTAACTTAACCTTAACCTTAACCTTAACCTTAACCATTGATTTGAGAAAGATAAAATCCAACCATTGACATTTGAAATCCATGTGCTTGGTAAGTCTTGATGTTCATCGGTCAAAAAAATAAAGCAAGGATCATGGTTTGAGACCATTGATTAGCAAATATGAAATCTGAGCCCTTCATTTATTTACTTACTCTCTAACATCTTAAATCTTCACTCTAAAATCTGAGCCATTCATTCTACAAACGAACGGTTTAGATTAAAAAAAAAACCCTAAAATTCCCTACTATATAAACCGCATTTTTAATGCCCCCCTCATTTCTCCTCTTGTAAAACCAAAACGGTAAAACCTAGCTAGACTCAGCTTCTCTCCAAGTCTCCTCTCATTCTCTCATTTTCCGATAAGAAAAACCCTAAAAAACCTAAAAATTCAACCGCCCTTCTCTCGTTTTCCAATCAAAAAGTTGACTAAAATCTCAGGGCTCAGGCCTTCTCTCATTTTCTGATCAAAAGCAAAAAAAACCCTTAAATTCGCAGCCCTTCTCTCAATTTTCGATAAAAACCCAAAAAAAACCCTAAAATTCTCGGTCCTTCTCTCAAAATTTTCGATCAAAAAACTAAAATTCTGAGTTTCTCACTTTCTCTATCAATTTTTCCGAAGAACGTAGAGGTTTGTGGTGAAGATTTGAAGAAAAAAGGCGTGGATTTGAAGAAAAAGGTAACAAATTGAAGTTCGGGGGAAAACAAAAGCAAAAATTTAATTTTTAAAAACGCTATGTCACAACCAGGTAAGTCTTGTAATTTCCGTATTGTTTTTTTAGAATTAGGTGAAGATCTGCTTGATTGTGATAGTGGGATACGTGCCGATCTAGATTTGCAGTTCTGCTGGAATATCATTTTTGTTTTTTTTTGTTTTTTTATCATATTTCAGATCTGGAATTCTAGGGTTTGTGCTAAAAATTATATGCATGAATTATTTATTTTTTTGATTATGTGTTAGTTTTTAATTATATGTTCGGTTTTTTATTATGTGTTCGTTTTTAATTATGTGTTTTTTTTTATTATTATGTGTTCGTTTTTTTTTTATGTGTTTATTTTCACTTTCACTAAAGTTCGTTTTTTGCGATATGAAATTATGTGTTCGTTTTTAATTATCTTGTATATTAGTTTTAAATTATCTTGTATAATGTATATTAGTTTTTAATTTCATCATATTTGTATATTAGTTTTTTTGCTGTTCTTGTATATAACTGTTTGTTCATGATTATGTGTATCATGTTTGTTCTTGTATATCATGTTTGCGATATGAAATTATGCTGTTTGTTCATGTTTGTGTTTACGTTTCTGGGTTTGTGTTTATGTTTCTGGGTTTGTGTTAGGGTTTTGTGTGTGGGTTTGTATTCGGGTTTTGTGTCTGGGTTTGTATTCGGGTTATATTTGTTGTTTGTGTTTATGGGTTTTGTTTCTAGGCTTGTGTTTCTGGGCTTGTGTTACTGTTTCTGGGGTTGTGTTTCTGGGTTTTGTGTTTCTAGGTTTGTGTTTCTGGTTTTGTGTTTCTGGGTTTTGTGTTTAGGGATTTGTGTTTAGGGTTTCTGTTTAGGGTTAGTGTTGAGGGTTTAACCCTAAACCCTAAACTTTAAACCCTAAACCATAAACCCTAAACCCTAAATCCTAAACCCTAAGCCCTAACCCTGACCCTGACCCTAACCCTGACCCTGACCTTGACCCTGACTCTGCCTTGTTTAAACTTTAAATGTGTTAATTTATTTTTCAGTTGATCAGTTGACATTGGGGAGGAAACCATTTCTCCCCAAACCCATGATCCCCTTCTGTTTAGGAGGCGTACTGCCAAGGTTTGACATCACTACTTTACCTTGTTTAAGAAGGAAGATGGTAAGATATTTTCTACATGTAAGCATTATAATGCTAAGACCTATCGTGCTGAGGGAACCCAAGGTACCAATAACCAAAATAAACATTTAGGGAAGTGTGAAGCTTATTTACAAGTAAAAACTGCTCAACCTGGAGGGCATTATGATCAAAAAATTTTATGTCGTATATTTGCTAAAGCTATTATGTGTCATGCATATCCATTGTTGATTGTTGAGCATACTAAGCATAAGGAATTGCTTTCTTACTTGAATCCTAATGTGAAGCATATTTCTAGGAATACTATGCTTAAGCATTGCACTAATCAGTTTGCTGCTTTTAAAGATCAATTATAGACAACTATACGTAATTTAGAAGGAAAAGTGTGTTGTACTTGTGATTTGTGGTCTGCACTTAATAATGATAGTTTTACTGTTTTGACTGCTCATTATGTTGATAACTATTGGGTGTTGCGTTCTAAAATTCTTGTTTTTAGACATTTTCTTGGGTCCCACACGGGTAAGGAGTTGGGTAAGTTTACTCTTGATTTGTTTGATGAATGGAATATTAGATATAAAGTGTTTTCTTTGACTTGAAAAATGTTGTTTCGGTACAGTTAACAGCCCATGAACAACCCTAGTTAAAACTGATCAAATAAAAAAAAAATTGTGACTGACGTGTTATTTACTTTTTGTTAACTTTGTTTCTTTCTGCCTTCTCTCCAATCCTATGGAATGTATTGGATGATTAATAATTTGAAATCCGAAATTGACCTAAATTATTGGTCAACTTAAAAGTGCACATTACACCTAGGGGATTTGAAATTACAAATCAAATCATGTCATTTGAAATTCTCAAATTTAAAGCCAATTTGCTTGCAAAATAATCTAACCTCTTCATTTTCTTTCTTGAATTCTGTCGTCTCTTCATCTCATCTGATACACTAAATCTCTATCTATCTCTCACCTCTCCATTGTCTCTAATATATATATATAAATATATAACTATTAATGATATAATAATAATTTTTTGATATAATATCCATAAAAATTACATAAAAATATTGTAAAATTAAATTTTATATAGAAATTATGTAAAAGCCTAAAAAGAAAATTTATTCGCGGTCCGGATCGAAAATCAAAACTTCAAAAAACTTGGACCAAACAACTGTTTATTTTTTCGATCTAGACCAAAAGATCAACATTTAAAAAACTTGGACCTAATTAGGACCCTAATATGTAGGTTCGCCCTTAAGCGTCAAATATCTCAAAAATGGAGCTGACCCAATCATATATTACGCTGTAGACAGATGTTTGTGAAACCCCTCCTGAAGATTTGTGAATTCCAGATTCAAGAATTGGAGAGAATTTTTCATTTCAGTAAGAGAGAAAAAATTGTAATGATTAATACAACCCTAGCTAATTGTGTCTTTACTATATAAATACATGAAGGAAGAATAGAAATAACAAACTTGCTTGACTTGTAACTATCTTACAACAAACTTGTAACTAGTTAGTCTAATAACCTCACGTGACTGAGCTAGTGTAAGTAGCTATATCTCTAATACCTTGAACTGCAATAGGGTTTTCCACCCCATCTGGATAGGAACTGCAGTAAACTTCTTCAAAGGCCTCTTCGGAAGGCTCTAACTTTGAAAAATTGCAATGGTCTTCACGTTAATCATCTCGAGCTCTGGATCATAACCAAAGAGCAAGCCAACTTCCTTATCTGCCTGAGCAACCGTCGAGAACGGCTTGAAACAGGGAGACTGGTGTCCATCAGCAAAGGCGACTATAATAGTACAATCACCTTTCAATGCAGGTAAGAGAACATGCCCACATGTTAATATGAGAAAATTTGCCCCAGACGTCATTAAGATGGTCTCAGAACCAAAATGTTGATCTGACACTCGCATTTGAGCCGTTGCTAATTCGGCTAGGTGAAGAATTTCTCCAGGTTTGTATTTTGTTTTTCAATAGCCGCCATGGATGAATGAGAGAAAAGGACGCGTTGGGAACGAACGATTAGAGGGAGCGGTTAGTCAAGGTTTTATGTCTTGGTGGATTCTTTTGTTTAACCTTCTCTATCTGTCTATCTATCACCCGTATTATTGGTTGTTCGATATGCCTGAGTTATAGTCCAATTAGAATTTCTGTTTGGTATTCTTGGGCCATTGGACTCATAATGTTCTAACTCATGAATCATGGTATATCTTATTGATTTTCATTGAATTAGACTAATATTTGTTGGACTAATTGAAAGATGATTTGAATTGTTTATTAATGATTGGAACTGATTATTGGTGAACTAAACATGCTTAAGAAGTTTTATTTTAAAAAAAAAAAAACCTAAACATGCTTAAGAACGACAAGCATCGTTACTATGTAACAATATTAATAAGTGATTGCCAATCGGTTTAGGCACTTCTTCAATTCACCTCAAATGAGTAGTCCATAAGATTCATAAAAATTAGTTTTTCTTCTAAATATAATTTTTGATTAGTGCTCCGTTTAATTTAATTCTAAATTTCGAATTCCAAAAACTTCACGCGTGTAAACTATATACGAAGTATTTTAATTGAGACTAATGACACAAATATGAATAAAATAAAGAAAAAGAGTCCGGAATATGTATAGCTAAAGCTTCGTATTTATGAGCCCTTTGTCTTTCTGTAATTAGCCTTCATATCTACTATACTTACAACAAAATATTACTCTTTCTGTCTCATTTTAATTGTCTATTAAAAAAATTTGACGACTTTTGTCAATATGGGAAACTTATAATTGAAAGGGAGAGAGTACGAATGCATACTTCAGCTTTAAATTGGCAACAATACTCAATAAGCATCCTTGGTTCACAACTCCATTCATACAGTTATATCCAAAATTAACACCGCCATATGAAAAATAATTCAAACCAAAGTTGGAATTTTCTTATACATTACCCAATTTTGCTCAATTTGTAGGATGGGAAAACAATTACAATTATATAGATGAAGATACTAAATGGCTAGTGCTAATTAAGTTGACTTGATTATGATGATGACAGACAACTTTAGGATTAATTGGACTTACCCCATCAAAAAAAGGACTCTCAAAATGTTTAGTTTGAAGTTGTGTATAATTTGTTGGTTTTGCTAAGCTTAAACTGCATAGATATTTTAATTCCTAGGCAAGAATATCAGTTCCTAGTTCGGAATGTAGAACTGGTTCTGTGTATTACATTTGGGTTTCAAACAGTCCGAAACCGTGAAACTGCGTAGAGTTGCCGCCAATCATGAAAGGATGAAACATATTCCTTTTTTAATTTTCAGTAAAAGGTATTTTATCTTACAAAAGTAATTTATTTTAGGGCTAGGATTAATATAGGTAAGATTAGTGTTATCTAACGCCCTAGGGGCCCCGTTAGCATTTACCTAATAATAATAAAAAAAAAAAAGCAAATACTTCCAATTTTTGCAAGGGACGTAAATTGAACATGTGACAAAAGAGTCCCCAAAATGCGAACGAAGACAATCAACATTATCTAACAAAGCTACAAGTTAAGATTGGTCTAATAAGATTATTGTTCTTGGCGAACAACTTTGAAATGATTGTAATGTAAAAAGAAACACAATAATCGGTTAGAAATTAAGAGGGTTGGTATGACCCAACTTAATATATAAAACTTCCAAAAAAACTGAAATAGATGCTGAAGGTTTTGGTAATTTCCATCACTTGGAAAGTCATCTTATGTTATGATTTATGATATGCTTTGTAATAGTTTGTAACACCACCATATGACCGTAGTACTTGTTTCTGTCTTTATTTCCTCAAGAAACTACTATGAAGTTGCTTCATCCTAACTTCTATGTTGATTCTTTCAACCTTTTTATAGTTTGTAATATATCTCATGCATGCACGTCCCCCATACAATACAAAAGCTAAGACACCATGCATGCAACATATCTCCCTCTTTCTTTATGTAATGTGTCCCCCACACCCACTCACAAGAAAAATTAATTACTAATTTCATATTTCCAAGGTAAGAACACCATATTTTGAACTCAATAATCATGCACAAAAAGATTGGAATATGGAATATATTAAAGCAACAAAGAAGTTAAACATGATTTTCGAAAATGTGATTTATTATGCTTATGCATTTATGCACGGCAATTCAAGAAGATTCCAATCTACACTAGAGTTTTTGCAATTTTACAAAAGTTTATAATTCAATAGAATATATCTTACCTACTTTTTTTTTCTCCCAACTTTCTTTAATTCAAGGTTCAATGATTCACAAAAGTAGAACACATACTTGTGGTAAATGTACCAACAAAAAGATGGAATATATTCACATAATTTGTGCTTTTTTTTTTTTCTTTATGATGTGTGTTTAACTTAAGAGACTCATACTCTAGAAAGGGCATAATTTGAAATGTAAGATCAACTACTAAATTGGCTAAGATCAGAATTTACAGTACATGAATAAGACTCACTTTATCACCATTTCAAATGAAAGGGATGGGTCATTGCGTAGATAAAATTGTGCGAATCAGCATATCTCCATAGTCCATAGTGATCTACTCGTAAAGGCGGCACTAGCATAGTAACTGCATAGATAAAGGGATGGGTCATTGCGTAGATAAATTTGAACCTTCTAAACTAATTAATTAAACACGGTCTATATTATAGTTTCAACAACAATATGTAACTTGTAAAATGTGCATATAGTAGTATAGTACCCCTTCTATGCAACAAAGGTATCGAACTAATTAGTACTCCGTCCGTTTCATATAATATGCACCATTTTTCCTTGTTGGGATACTCTCAAAAGATTTCTACGCTCATTTTTTCATATGAGTCCCGCTATTTTACTCATATAAACAACATGAGGTCCTATCACTTCACTTTTTTACCAATTACACCCAACCAAGTATTAAACATTGTGTCAAAGCCACATAGAGCATACTGTATTATGAGAGCTTCAAACAATGATATGAAGTACTTCCTCAACTTCTTTTATAATTGCAACATTAATTTTGGCTTTCACACTTGCCAACACATAGCTTGACCATCAATATCTTTAATATGCAATTAGTAAAAGTTAGAAAAAGCTCATAATTCGAAATTATTCATTGAAACTAATCTAACAACATACTATATTAGAACATTTTTTTTTTACAAAAAAACATTGTCAAAGTTAATATATAAATAGTGTAAAAGTTAAAAAGTTGCAATAATAAAAGAGTGAATGAAGTATATATGTGTTCCCAGCTTGCTAACAAAACGAATGAGGTATTTCCATTCAATTACAAACAAACTGTATCCGATAGTTTCTCAATTAGAACTTACATGTGCACTCACAAAACGCAACGTTACATAATAGAGCAATGAAATTTTATATGGAGCAATATAGTATCTTAACATTACTCCCTTAACAATGCAAATAGCATGCGATTTAGCAAGAAATTAAGAACTAGTAATCAATGTTGCTGATCATATCCAATAATTGCAAAAACGGAATTACAACATTGCATGACATATTAAAAAAACTAATCAGAAACAAAGATATTAAGCTGTGTGAACACATATCATTTCTGTAAAGGGGAAACCAATTTGCAATTTAATTTACAGAAGACCTATACAGTTGCACAAATTAACAATTGCTCTAGTGACAATTTGCACAAACTGTTTCTAGCAAATTTTCCTTTTCTCAATAAAAGAAAAGAGAAAGAAAAAAAACTTGTATAGGAAAAAAAAAAAACTTATACCCCTACAATAATAACAAACCACAAAGAAAATAAATAAAATAATTATGTAAGAAAAAAAAATAAAAAAAACTGCCTTGAAAAGATGATTTTGTAATCATAATGGTGATGATTTTCATGAAGGGGTCCAGGCCAGATGTGCTTTTTGGTCTTAGATGGTTCACCTTCTAAAGTGTCAGTAGACAGCAGCCTTTCTTTCCCTTTCTTTTTCTTTGGAGGGATGGAAGGAAACTAAGGAAGGTTTCTCTTTCTTTTTTTCTCTTTCTCTCTCCTTTTTCTTTCTATACAACATGGGACAGTTGTTCAGTTAGTTAAGTTGTTGATCTATCACAGAAATCCAACTAAAAAAAGTAAAGAAAAAAAAAAAGAAAAGGAAAAAAAAAAATACCGCGATGGTATGTGTATATATGTATTTGCTTGAAAGAACTGTAAGGGAAGCCTTTGAGATTATAATGATGACGAAGATATAAATGATACTCCCTCTGTCCGAAGTTAATTGTCACGTTAATAGTGATACGTATGACAACTGTATCCGGACTAAGGTAGTATTTGTTTATGTAAAAACATAGATATTTTTTCGTTACCAAAAGCCTTATGTATTGGTATTTCCTCCTCTTTATTTTCCTTTGATTTCATCCATGATGATCTGAGTGGTCAGGATCATGCCAAAATGTGGAGTACTTGAGCCATTCTGCCTCTGATGGATTTGTCATGGAAGACTCCTGCCAAATTTAGGAGAAAAAGTGAGAGAAAGAAAAAAGATATAAGAAAAAACAAGCAAAAAAACTAGGGTTAGGGTTCTGTACATATAGTTAATGCCAGGGAAATGAAGAAGAAGCTGCCTTTTTTGTCTGTTTATTTTAGCCCAAATGACAAATAGTGACGATAAATAAACTCTTATTGTTGTTTTCTAGCTAATACTACTATAATGAAGCCAAAAGTTATTGGGTCATTGTCAAATTATATTATGCCAAACTTCTTAGCTAGATTTGAAAAAGACAGCCTAATCTGTGTTTTAATATAAATATTTTTACCTTATCCTTTTTTTTTTTTTTACCTTATTCTCATAAAAAATGTGTTTATTAATAGTTGGATGAAATGGTGCATGATTTGTTCAACATAATTATAGAATGCATAATGTTCCCAAGATCCCAAATAATTCAATACCTATTTTTTAATTTTTTGGGGTACATTCAAACTTGTATTTTGCTATACTTGAGTATATACAAAATACTTTTCTTTTATTAATCCTAATACTGCAATGTCAGGCTATAATTGGTAAATACATACTTCCTCTGTTCTTTTTAATAGTTGCAACATTTTCACTTTTACGCTTGTCAATAGACAACTTTGACCATTAATATTTGGCAAAATTAGCCTCAACACCACCAACTATGGCTTGGATGTAAGGAGCACCACCAACTTTGACTAATAGCCGTAACATCACCAACTATTGGCATGGGTGCAACACGTATCATATATGACACTGGTGGCCAAAGATTCTGCCGGAGCAGGGGAATCTCCGACGGATTGTTTGGGCGCAGTGTCATTTGCAATATATATTGCACCCATGTTCCAAGAGTTGGTGATGTTTTAGCTATTAGTTTAAATGCGGTGCTGCTCCTTATATCCAATTAATTTCATAATTGGGGTTATTGAGGCCAACTTTTTGCATATATATATTGAGATACATCATACAACATCTTACATGCTAAAGTTTGTATCATATATTAGTCACAAATTTTCGGTCAAAGCAAGTGTATGAATCGTGTAAAAGTCAAAACATTGCAACTCTGAAAAAAAATAAAGGAAGTATTTTACAATTAACCTAATGCCTTTAAATTCAAGTCTTATATATATTAAACAAAAAAAATGCTAATTGAACAAAGGTTCTACCAAACACAACTCATCCACTCATTCATCAACATCAGAAGGTTCACACTTCCACAACAGATAGGTGAAAATTTCAACTGTGATAATTCTATTTTATTTACTAGATATAGAGGAATGTTGGAAAATTCGTGTGTAAATAAAGATCCTCGTCATTAAAGTTGGTTGTGGACTAAGAGGAATGAGAACTGCCACACTAGCTAAGAAAGTCATGAAGCAAACAAATTTAAGTAGTAAAAACGTTGATTTTATTTGTTTCAAGTAAATGCTGTTGAATAAGTTCCACAAAGCACAGTAAAAACCTACATTATGTTCCCTACACTTTAGAATAAGCCTTTACCAACAAAAAAAAACATACAAAATACAAATACTATATGTATTAAAAGCGTTTGTAGGAGGACAAAAATATCCTACAACAAGAATCAAATCCCTACACTCCCATCCATCACTTACTTTTCCATGTTACTACCATTAGTCTACAATCATACTTGGTACTTATACTTATTAATCGAAAATTATACTACCTCTTTTTTTAGATACAACATTTGATTATTTATCCACCCACCAAAAAGGTAAATGTTGCATCTAAAAAAAAGGAACTATCAGTATTTTAGATTCACTGCAATAGTTAAATCAAACCACCGTATTGTGACACAAACTATATGCTCCTCCGACTTTTTTTTTTGTAAAATCTGTTTATATCAGTATTTTAGCTTGATCTTCATTCTTTATATGGGTATCAACTATCAAGGTACACCCTAGAAATCCATTCTCAAAACCTAATTCCTAAACATACAAGAACACTAACAACCATAGAATTCCTAACAAATTACCTTGTATTACTTTTAACTACACGATATAAACACTCTACATTATTTTTGTCTTCTCGTGTTTAATTTTTTGAACCGTTTGGTTGCGTGTATAACATTTTCAATGTAAAATGATTTTCATGGAAAACAATTTACAACGGAAAACACAATTCCAAAATTAGTTTTCCGTTGTTTGGTTCCATGTAAAAAAAATGATGAAACGAAAGGCAAATGAAAGTCAAAGTAAGGAGGTAGTGAGAGGAGTGTACAAGAGAGATAAGGAAAATGAAGGAAAACAGTCTTCCCTTCATTTTGAAGGAAAAATGGTTGTCCGCCATCGGCAGAGCAATTTTACTCCTAAGGGAAAATGGCTTTACACTCCTTTGCAAACCAAACAATGTAAAATTGAAAATAGAGGAAAATAGTTTTCCAGGAAAACAGTTTTTCAGGAAAACGTTTTACGCTCTACCAAACGGAGCGTTAGTATTGATTCATTTTACCTCTAGTCCTATACCATTATTAACTATAGAATTAGTGGACTTAAAACTAATGATGGATATAAACTGTGTCCAATCCCTCTTCATTATTGGACAAAAAGTACAATACAATAATATATGGTCCATACAAAGAATTGGCCAAGCAATTACCTTGCAACAGTTGATTGCAGTTGCATGATATACAAATGCCAAGGAAAAGAAATGATGAAAATATTCTTTTGAATGTACAAACATTAATTGATGACACTCCTTTCCAAAGTTTGCACCGAAAGAGGTTTGATAGAAGACGCCTATGTCCTTATCATATCTCCTTCCATTCTTTCCTTCTTCAGAAACCCCTTTTTTTGTACTAACGTGTAGTAATTTTTACCACTTTGCTATATGAACTTGGTTTTTTTTATAAAGGAATTCATCTACTTCAAGTGTCCCACTGTAAAAAAAATAAAAAATAATTTTACCATCCTCATCAACATGGTAACGTCATCTTCTATTTTGAGATGAATTTTTCTTAGAAAAGAAGCAAACTATATTGATATTTCTTTATAAGAGCTAGCTCTTATATTCTTCTATCCCTAATTATTTAAATAAAGAATACTAAACTATATACATATCTAAGTCATATAGAATTTTTTTTTTGTGCATTTTGATACATGCCTTGCAAACCCTTTCTAACATTAGAATAAGACATAACTAGTGTGTGGCCCGGGCGATGCCCCGGTTCCATACATTGAGTACTTTAATTTTTATTTGCATTTGAGAAAGTTTCAAATTCTTTATTTTTTTTTTTTTGCTTTTTTTTATTAATTTTTCATATTTAAATGAGGGATTTACATATTAATATGGACAGATATCTCACAACTCATTGCTAGTTAAGATGGTAATTAGTGAGATTTTCAACTTAGGAGGTCTAGTGTTTGAATCCTCCTCCATGCATTTTGATTGTTAGTTAAATGGATAATAACATAATGCAAGAAAAAGGGAGGGGTGACACATAGACTTTCGTAGGAACGCTTTTTAATATATTAGTATAGATAAGTACTAATATTAGGATAAATAATATTAATTTCATTTTTGACCTAAAGCATGCAAGTAGGCCAAAACTACCATCAAATGTCAAAATGTTTTTTTTCTAAGAAATGTTTCGTAGTATTATACTTCCTCCATTATTATCTGTTCTTCCTCTTTAGGATATTTTTAGAGGGTAAAAAGTCAAAGTAGGAAGAACAGATAGAAACTGAGGAATTATAATATAAAATTTTAACAAAAAGTTTAAGGCACTTATATAATCAGAACAATTTTGACTTATATCATATACTTAATAATTTAAAATTTGTATCATACACGATATAGAATACCAGTTTTGTTTTGGGACAGAGGGAATATAACATTTAAGTTGTGTTACTACTTTGTTTGAGAAGTTACATTTTGCGTCTGTCTAATGGTTATTTAATATAACAAGAAAGGATCACAAACCATAATATTACTGGGTTTTGGCGGTCTAAGCATGTAGTCAAAAACATGATAACATATACATATTAATCAAGTAAACCAGCTAAACATGCAGATCTTTGCATGTTTTTTACTTTCTTTAAGCACCTTAAATGAGTTCATTGTCTACACAATAATGTACGTAGAGAAGAAAAACAAATCAAAAGAGAAAAAGAGATAAAGAGAAAAAGGGAAAAAAAGTTTTCTAGTTAGCTCTTTATTCTTAAACTACTTGTATAGTAAAGACGTAGGGGGGTTTTTCATCTTTTGCAACTTTTAATCCTGTTTACTTTATTATATACGTATAAGTATATTTTTATTTTCTTCTTTTTCTTTTACTTTTGCTACATATAGTATATACATTGAGCAGCAGATGATAGCCTACTGGTGTTGGCACCACCTCCGATCCCAGAGGTCTTGGGATCGAATCTCACGCCTTGCAAGGAGGGATCCCCAATTTCCCCCCTACTTGCAAGGGACTTCATCTTACCTTATTAAAAAAAAAAAAAACATATAGTATATACATCAAAAAAAAAAATTTTGGGTCCCCCACTAGGAACCCCTTGGTAAGAAGAAGGACCCTATTAGACCAAGCCTTATCGCAAGTCAGCCAGCCCAGCTACACAGGTCAACGCTTGAGAGTAAGGGGGACATACGGGAATCCTTACTCTCAAGCACAAGTAGTTAGTGGGTTCGAATTTGTGACCTCAAAGTCACAAGGTGAGTTCCCCACCACCTCCACCAAGCAAGCTTGGTTGTATATACATCAAATATATGTACCTCCATATATATATTATAAGTTTAATATAAAGTATAATGTTTTATAAATGAGGTGCCAAAATAATTAAAGTGACATAGAATTCAGGGTCAAAAAGGTAATAATACTTACTTCCTTGACACCACCAGCAGAAGGAGAAGCTGATGAAGTGCAGCCCATGATGATTTCCTCCAAACCAGCTGCAGACCTTCCTCCTAGTTTATGATGTTGTTGCTGCTGTGTCTGCTGTTGTTGCTGCTCTTGATGTTGCTGCTGCTACTCAAAACCATTAAAATAAATCATTATATTAAAGGGCTAAAAAGCATGCCATTATCATAAATAAAAATTATCATTTTGTCCCTACATTATTATTACAATATCTCAAATAAAATATCTGAAAAGTTATATTTCAGCTGATATGTAGGAACTAGGCTTTCAACTAACTACAAAAGGTAATTAGAACTCTATATTGGATGATTATGAAATTACATCCAGAAATTTACTGTGCTTTAGTGTATACTAATTTGCTATCTTTATCATCTTTTAAAATTTCTCATTTTGTTCTTCTGTTTTCTTAATTAGACCTTACATAATAGTAATCTCATTTTATATATCTGCATTTGTTAATTACTTTCTTTGTTCCCTTTTATTCTACCTAGTTTTAATTTCATAGTTGTTACCAGTACGCATCTTTGACTATTCATGTCTTTATTTACGTATTAGTAAAAATTGTAAAATGTTATAAATTGAAAATACACATATATTCATAACATGATTTCACATGGTTAATATTTTCCTTATATACTAATTAAGCTACTATTATAACAATGACCATCCTACCAAAAACATACTAACATATCTTGTGGAATAAGGTTATAGCTTAATCTTTTTAAGTGGCAGATTATAAATAGTCTCTAGAACATATCTTGTGGAATTAATGAAAGTATATCCCTTCCTATATCAAGATAACTCTGCGTTATTTTTCAAAATTGAAATTCAACCTAAAACTTAATAATTTCTATATTGTTAAATATTAATTTTCCACTTTGACCAAATTCTTTCGTACATCCATGGTCTGACCTCATCAATAAGTTGTGCATTCCTTAAATGAATATCTCTAACAATCAATACAGAAGCTACTAATTCTACTTTAGATATATATCGCCTATGTCAAAAAAAAAAAAGCAAAAAAAGTTCTCAAAAGTCTTTGTTTATATATATATATATATATATATATACAAAATCTTCTCAAAAGTCTATGAAAGGGTGTAGAAAATGGCAAATTTACAAGTGTCCGCAAATTCTAAGGAGACATCAAAACTTTTGAGATCACTCTAGACCTCTTGACAAAAAATTAATGTGCACTCATTGTGTTTTATACAAGTGTATTAGTAAACTTTTTCATATGACGTACATTTTATAAATTACAAGAATACAAAATGACGCAATTACACTTAGCTTGTATTTACAGATGGTAGTAGATTATATTAGAAACTTAATTAGAACGAGGGTAAAGAAGATAAACTGGTCAAATTGTGTATATGAAATGTAAAAAACAACACTAGATTTGTGTGATTTGAATCCAAATCAGCATGACTTATGTGAAGAATTCATGGTTCATGTGTAAGTACATGCATATATCCATCATATAAGTAAACATAGTAGGAAATAAATTACCTGATGTTGAAAACTTTCATTTTGAAACATAATCCTGGATACATGCTGGAAGGAGTCATCATCAAGAATAATGGAGGCATGATGTAGAGGAGATGGAGATATGATTTGAGAGATAGGATGTGATGGTCTACTCATATGGAAGGCGGCCGTCGACGAAATGGCTTGATGTGTATGATGCTGATGATGATCTTGTGGAGCACTCATGGCATGAGGATGATGATGATGAAGAAGATGTTGATGTTGTTGATGTTGTTGATGTTGATGTTGTTGATGTTGTTGTTGTTGTTGTTGATGTTGTTGATGTTGTTGTTGTTGATGTTGTTGTTGTTGTTGTTGTTGTTGTTGTTGTTGTTGTTGATGTTGTTGTTGCCTAGGCTCATGGTCGTCGCATGCAGCTGACATGGAGGCGGTCTCTCTTACTGTTGAAGCATCTCCAATTCCAGCCTAAACCAAAGTAAAACAAGGGCATAACATAAAGTTTAGTTAATTAGTTTTACTTTAGCTAAATTTTAGTACTAGTACTAGTACTTATGTTGGTACCATGTTTTGATTGCCTTTATTTTGTATCTTTGCCTGAACAAATCTAAGGTTTGATTAGATGATAATCAATATTAATGAAGTTCTTTATTATGTGCATGCAAATTAAAGTCATTAATGTGACAATTTTTTTTTTTTTGAAATTAGAATAAAGAGAGAAATTGGAACTTTACTCTTTTTCTTTTTAAATTTGGGTATCTTTAATTTTTCACATGAAGGAATCCATTTTAAAGAACCAATATACAAGATTTTTGAGTTTTTATATGGGTTTATGACACTAATACTCATATCAAATCATGGGGAGTATATCCCAAAGTTATATACTTCTTTGTTCCTAATGAAATGTATACTTTGATTATCACTTTTACCATTAATATACTTAATTTTATATATATAAAGAAAGTTGATAGTTTGAACATATGAATTGAGACTAATTCAACAACATTTTATATAATAATATTTGCTTTTTTATACGTATTTATAAAAAAAACTTTAGTCAAAATAATTAATATATAAATACCGTAAAAACCAAAATGTTACTTAGAAACAGAGAAGGAATTATCTAGTGCGTGTTACTCTTTTGGTACTACTTAACTAACCATAAAATGATACACATTTTGAGGAAGATCATGAAAACTACTTTTACTGAATGAATAATTCACCTAATAGAGAGATTGACAAATAATTCTTATGGCTGAATTGGATTCTAGTGGCTAGGTATAGTTTTTTCCAATTTGAATAGAGATGATTGATATAGTACTGAAAATTAATTTTCACCCTTTTGGTAAGACAAACAAGCAAATAAATGTTTCTAACATTAGTTACCTTGGGAAAGGGGGCTGAAAAATTTACCTCATCAAAAGCTTTTCTACTAAATGGGACAAAGCTGAAATGTTCAGCAGTAGCTCTCAAATGCTGCAAATCCAAAGCAGTATTATAACTAGAAAGTGCAGCAGCACCACCAACAACACCAGCAGAAATTGACATCTGATCATCTCTATTATGATGAGTTATGACCTCTTTAGAAGAAGATGTACTTCCACTACCACTACCACTCTCCCTTCTACCACTAGGCTCACTACCATCTCCGGTTGTCGCGCTTCGTTCGGTGGTCCAATTGCACTGCCTAGGCTGTGTTTGGTAGAATATCTTTGACACAACAAGCTCACCTTCTTTTTCTTCTTCATGTTGTCCTAAGTGATATTGATGCATCACCCAATTCGTTTTCTCCGGTTTTCGATTTTTGCCAAAGTTTGTGTACAAAACTAAGATCTTCTTGCACCCCTTTTGTTTACCATTAACCATTACTGGCCTTGTTTTGCCTGTTTTATGCCACCGCGTTTCGCCGCCTTGGAGATCACATTCAGTTTGGATTTTTCTCCTCTTTCTTGTTCCAGTAGTGTAAGCTTTTGATGGTCTATGAAAGAAATGTCTACTTAATCCATCTCTTGTTACTCCTAATGAAAAAATATAACCAAAAACATAATATTCAAAGTTAGGTTGACTTAGGTGTAACAAACCATAAGACAAATACAAAGATACTAAATATAGATATGTTAAAGTCATAGCAAACAAACAATGTGTTGAGAAGAAAGGAGGAAAACACCCAAAAATAACTTGTAGGAGGTGGTGGTTGTGGTTAGTGTGTTTTCAGTTAAGACTTGTAGAGATTGATTAATAACAACTTTTTTTTTTTTGGGTTTTTGGTTAAGCAAGAAAGCAAGGTATTTTGGATTATATCTATATGTACTTTTTTTCAATAATTAATCATATGATATTATTCCCTTTTTTTTTCCTAATTAATTTCTTCAAAATTAAGATTTTTTTTTTTTTTAAAATGATTTAATTTACCTGGGAGTTTCTCAGGATGAGTGTAACAAATCCCATCTTCACCTTCAATAGTAGGGATAAATTCATCAATTAAAGGATGAGATTTGAAAGATTTTCCTTCCACTTTTGCTTCAAGATGTTCTATCAACTCTTGGTCTGTTGGGTCAAATTTAACACCAGCTGGTAGACCTACCCAATCCTGTCCCCAAAAAAATAAATATTCATCAAACCACATTAACAAAAATGTTACTTATCAGTTATCACCTTCAAAAAAATACCTAAAAATGGAAAATAATATCAAAAAATATCCATTTTTTTCAAATCATGAATCATAATAACTTATAATCCTTATAATTTCACTCAAAAATATTCGAATTTCGACACGTACCGGTTTCGATCCTTCGAGCTTGTGGCCACATCCAGGGCAGTGTTTGGATCCACAAAGTTGATGTTCTTCAAGTTTGGCATCTATTAGATCACTGGCACTACTAATGGTGTTTATTTGATGAGCTTTGTTAGTAATATTCATAGTAACTAACCTTATAATAAACTAATTAAGGAGTTAATTCTTCCTTAATTAATTTATACCCTCTTTTGATATGATATATATATACTTTTATTATTATAACAATGACCTTTGCTTCTGCTACACTTCAAATGACACTCTCCATCATCAATAGCAATATTTGTTATTGTAGTACTAGCTATATCATATCACCTTCATATATAATAACACACCACCAATCATTTTCTTGAATTTCCTTCATGAAAACTGCACCAAAAAAGGAGAAAAAAAAAGGGTTTTTTGTACATCAATAATATATACAACATGAACAAGAAAAAAGAAGATGAAATTGAATTCAAAAGAGGAAAATTTTGATTACCCAGATGAGAAAAATGAAAACCCAGATGGAAAAATGGTTTCTTTTTCCTAGGAATTTTTATGAGATAGAGATGGAGGAGAGAGAAAGAGATAAGAAGAAGAGAGAAGAAAAAACTGACAGTCACGGTGGAAACTCAGCTAAAAACACACCACTCCACACACTCTAGAGAGAGACACATACACCACCTTCTTTAACCACTGAAAATAATAATTAAATATAAAAAAAATAAGATTTTTTTTATAAAAAATAAAAAAAAAATACCAGAATTTGCTCACTACTTTAACTGAAGATGTAATAACATAGAATTGTTAAGATTAAAAAGGAAAAGGTGGGTTCAGACAAATAGGCATACTATAACCCACCTTTAAAGGACTTTCCCAAATTAAGTATCTCAATTCTCAAGCAGGAAGTTTAAGAGAGAGAAACACCCAGAAAGAAAGTGAAAAAAAAAGAGAGAAATTAGATGTTTTATAAAAACAAGATAAAATTTTTAGTGAAAAAAATTTGATTTTTGAAACTGGGTATTGGTTAAATTAACCGAATATTTGGTGGGGTGATGGAAATTTTAGTAAAGTGTAAGAAAGATACCTCATTTGTGAAGGGGGGAAAAAACAGAAATTAAACAGAGGAAATTAAAGGTGTAAATTCAATTTTTTTGTGTTTTGCAGATTAAGATAAGAATTTTGTTTTTCCTAGAATCATGCTTTTTTCAGAGAGAGAAATAAAGAAGAAAAAGGAGGGAAAATAAAGGAAGAGATATGTGGGGGAAAAAAATAAGGAAATTGAGAGAAGAGAAAAAAGGATAAAAAAGAGGGAAAGAAACTCACATGGGTTTTGAGCTGGAGTAGTGATCATGATTCTTTTGCCATGAATGTTTTATTTTAAGCAGGGATAGAGGGGGAGGAGAGATGAGAGATAGAATTAGAGGAGAGAAAAGAGTTGCTTGATATGCAAGGCAAATGAGCAGTGTACTTGATGGACCAACAAGACAAAAATCCCATCTTATAATAAAATCCTATTGGATTTTCTTATACTTCGTCCGTTTTAAAATAAATGAAACACTTATCATTTTAGTTCATTTTAAAATAAATGAAACATTACTTTATTTGGTATTCACTTCTCTCTATCTCTCTCCTCATCACATGAGTCCCTCTTTTTCTTTTTCTCTATTTCTCTCTTCTTATAAATCCCCGTGCCAATACCCTACGTTTCATTTAAAACAGAATGGAGGAAGTATTAGTAGTATTAGACCCTTTACTATGTCAAAATAAGCCATTGTAACAATAGTTTGTTAAATATTATCTAGAGTTTCACAAAAAAAAAAAGGATTATCTAGAGTATAGATAAAATACTTATGTCAAAAAGAAAGAAAATAATACTATGTTTGTTTAAAGGAAAATTTGCCAAAAAACCTTTTAAAGGTTCAATTTTGCGAAAAAAAACCTTATAAAGCATTCTTTGCGAAAAGAAACCAAAAACTTAATTTTTCTTGCAAGAAGAAATCTATTCCCATTTTCCGGTGTGTTTTTTCTCAATTCCGGCGCTGACCCTTCTATCTTTCTTTAACCCCCTATTTTCATTAACTGCAGCACCACCCTTATGCATCTCAAAAACCACACCGGAAAATGGGAATAGGTTTCATCTTGCAAGAAAAATTAAGTTTGTGGTTTTTTTTCTCAAAAAATGATTTAAAAGGTTTTTTCTCGCAAAATTGAACCTTTAAAAGATTCTTTTTAACAAATTTTCCTTGTTTAAATTGACATGAACCGTGCCAATGTTCTCTTCGGCATAAAACAACTGAACTTAACAGAATAGAACTGAACTGAATTAAATTATAACTAATTAATAGTAATGATTATTATTTAGGAACTGAACTGAACTGGACTAAACTGAATTGAATTGAACTGGACTGAACTGAAATGAACTGAACTGAAATGAACTAAAAATAAGCTGGGGAAAACAGACCCTTATGAATCCTTATTTTAAAAACGATATCAGCTTTTGGTTAACTTGGAATAGTATTAACTTTGGACCGTGTCCCAAAGCAATATGCTCAAAGTAATTTATCTAAAAGGTATTTAAAAAACAATGAGTAAAAATATATTCGAAAATTAAATTTCCCTTGTTCTATTAAAGAAGTATGCATATACTATTCATGTGATCACAGTTCGATCAAATTTTAGTTCCACCTTGGATCGTTTATTAGGTCAAGCTTGAGCTCAAAGTTATAGTTTAAAAATTAAATGAGCCAAGGTCAAACTTTATGGTGTTGGGCTTGTAAGCTCATTAAATTTTGAACAAGCTAAGAATGCATATTTTATGAGATATTTACATATCAATTATCTCTGGCTTATCAATTGAATGACAAAGATAAGGGAACTTTTAACATGACTTTGCCAAACCAAAATACTTTAATAGATCCAAGTAGCAACAACATTATTATATTTTTGTATTTAATATTGTCACATGCTTTATCAAGCCAACTTCGAGTTTAGATCCAACTCAATAATTTATATCAAGCAAGATCTGTAACACCCCGACTCTTCCGGAGTCGAGTATATCGTCACCAATGCTCATCCAGGGTCAACAACTGTCTTTAATAACCAACACAAGTTCTTACGGCGCATTGTGTTCTCACTCATGCGCACCCCAAGAAACTTCCCAGGAGGTCACTCATCCCTGGACTACTCCCAGCCAAGCACGCTTAACTGTCGAGTATCTAAGAAAATAAGCTCTCTAAAATAAACATGCATCTTGTTGGAATGAGTAGCCTGCTAAATCCCTTTAAAGCAAGCATGAGGGGGTATTACATACACCCCCACTTGAGGACAGCAACGCCCTCGTTGCGCCTGAGGACTTCGCATATTCGGCATACGGTATGTGGGTCGCCCCAGCCTGTAAACTAATCGCATATTCGACACGCAGCCGATGATATAGCGCCAGAATCCTCCCCCACTAGGAGGCTAACCTTGGATTAATTATTCACAAGATCAGCACGCGGTTGCAGAGTTGCTGTGATACAATTTGTAACACCCTGACTCTTCCGGAGTCGAGTATATGATCACCAATGCGCATCCAGGGCGAACCACTGTCCTCAATAACCAACACAAGTTCTTCCGACGCATTTTGTCCTCACTGATGCGCACCCCAAGAAACTTCCCAGGAGGTCACCCATCCCTGTACTACTCTCAGCCAAGCACGCTTAACTGTCGAGTAACTAAGAAAATAAGCTCCCTAAAAGAAAGATGCATCTTGTTGGAATAAGTAGCCTGCTAAATCTCTTTAAAGCAAGCATGAGGGGGTATTACAAGATCGATAGAGGATTTTAGAGTTTGAGATGAGTTATGTTCGAGTTTGAACTCGATAAAATTTAATAAAATGTGAGTTGGGACTAGTTGTTAATAGTTATGAAGAAGAGGAGAAAGGATGGTTGATATAAAAGACGAGTGGTTGTTACACTTATAAGACACATTGAAGATTTGATTTGGTATTATAATATATGATTATTTTAGCCCAATTATAGTCTCATAAAATAGGAAAATTCCTTTGATTGAAGAATACAAGGTGGAAACCGAGATATGGATTACATATAAAAGGTAGACTCACGCGTAAGAGGGGATAAGAAGAAAACGCACTGTGAGTTCAGACTAGATGTCTCGCATTAAAGAAGAAAATAGAGGATAACCAACGTACAATTAAGATTAATGGGCTAGTCCAGTATTATAAAATGATTTTCAAGATGGAACCTTATTGGATTTTTAGTCAAACTAGATCTCCTCTAGTATAGATTTGTGTAAATAAAAGATTTAATATATTAATATCTTCGATCTTTTCAGATTCACTTTAATATTTATGGACTAACTACTAACTTTTATAATTATAAATGATACATAGAATCAATACTATTAACTTGTCAAAAATATTTTTTTGGATGCGATACTTGAAAATCATTGCCAACAAGTCTAGTACTTTTTAGTCTTATAAGTATACCCTAATGCAAAAAGAACACAAGTTTATTTAAAATTTTGGCCCACGTATTGATTAGGTGCATTATGGATGTAATTTTTAGCTTAGCTGGTAAGGTTTTGTGGGGTGATAACTGGTAATCAAAATCTAGGATCAAATCTCGTACGTCCACATCACTACGCTTAATCGCTCATTTACACACAAAATAATTAAGAGAACTAATTTCAGAAGTTCATACTTTTAAAATTAGGTACTCTCAATTCCAATTATCTACTGATTTCCTTGTTTATATGGTTAAATTGACCAAATTAGTAGCCGCAAATAAACAAAGAAATTCTTGAACTCTTTTGGTGTGCTAAAAAAATGCTCTTCTGGCCAGCTTTTTTTCATTTTGACGAGATTCGATTTTTGAGTAAGACGGAATATCTCTAATTTTCTATGTGCGACGAGATTGCGATATAAATGCAGCCAAAGCCCAAAGGTGAAAGTGGTCCCTCTATAAAAATTATCCAAATTAAAGGGGCAGGGTAAGCTGATTAGAAATTTAAACTTAGTTTATTATACAACTTTGTGACCATATTAGCAAGACATAACATTGCACCAAGCTTGAGTTGATATGGTGTCATTGTAATTAAAACAATTTTCTACTCAAACAACTTAGGCTATATCTTAAACTTGATTTGAATAAAATTTTATTAATGAATTCATGCTCGTGTTTGAAATGACAAACGATGTTCAAATGATAAACATAATAAAGTGCTTTTTGTTGCTATTCGGTCCTATCTATATTTCCTCCGGCTCTTAATAGACGCATCATATTGACTTTTGACGCTATTTGGATACCAACTTTGACCATAGTTAATTACTATTTGTAAAAATAAATTGCATTATTTTAGTCGTTGGTTTAATTTCAATGTATATTTTTTAAAATATTATTTTTTATACTTTATAATAATATATAATTGAAGATATTGATAGTCAAAGTTGTGCATTAACAAATGTGTCCAGTCAATATTATGCATCTATTAAGAAACAAAGGAAGTATATGTTGGCATTCAACTCGAGGAAGTCATGCTAACAATTATCCATGCATATATTTGAAATTATATAAAAAGTATGCTTTGGGGTAAAGAATATGTAACGATCTCATTAGAATTTGAGAAAGGTCTTATTTTTCTTAAACTCACGAACCCACAACTCAAATTCAACTTATACGAAATTAAACTACTATACTTCTTTAATCGCAATTGGCAATTGTTTTTTTAAAATAAAATTGAGGAAGATTATTCCATTATGTTTCTATTAGCAATATGGATCAAGGTTCACATAGTATCTTGCATTTCTCTTATTTCGAAAGAATAAAGAGTTCATAATGACTTTGGGAATCGAACATTGCTACACTTATCCATCGAGTAGACAACCCACTACTAATAGAGCATTAAAAAAAATTATGTTGAGTTGGATTCCATCACCACAACCTTCAACAAGTATGTATTAATAGTGGGTAGACAAAGTTTTTTCCATATAAAGATGGGTTTATAGATGACAAAGGAGGAGGGGCATTGGTGGAGGTTAGAGGACTCCCTCTCCTTCTCTCTCTCTCACGCACATTCTTTATTATATCTACTACTATTTGAAAAACCTAAATAAACTTCGTACTTAAGTTAACTTGCTTTATGAGATACAACTTGCACCAACTGCTAATAATAATCATATGGCTACTTGCCCACTCATATGGATGGGATCTTACTAGGTTGGGGTGCTATTAGCAGCGAGTAGACATGGCCACGGGCCGGGCTGGGCCGGTTCGTAGGTCATGTCGGTTCAGCTCATCATGACCCTGAACCGGCCCAGTTAGCTGACCGGTCCGGTGCAGGTTCAGTATTGGATTTTCTCAAACCTGAACCGGTTCAGTCCATTTCAGGGCTAAGGTTAGGCTGGTCCGGTTCAGGTTTGGTCCATCGGTCCAAATCACCTTCATGTAAAACCTGCTTGATTTATGCACTAGTATTTAGAATAAATAATTTATGATACCTTCCATATACGTTAGTGTTATTGATAAGTAGGTCGAGGATGAATAACTTTTTATGCATATTTAGAACTGGTTTAACGGTTCGACTCAGGGTTGAGTGCGGTTTACGGTCCGGTTCAGGGCTAGTGCGGTTTACGGTTCGGTTCAGGGGTTGGGTCGACCGGTTTCTTCCCCCCATCAATTGGGCCCACGAGAACCCTTATGTTTGTGCGGTTTTGGGTCGGTTCAGGTCCGATCATCTGGCGGACCGGGCCAGCCAGGTTTTCTTGCAGGTCGGTTCAAGGCTTGGCCCGGTTAGACCCGCCCAATGGCCACCTCTAGCCGCGAGTAACTCGAATTCGACTCGGTCAACAGTTGGTTATAACTTGAATCGAGTTGGCTCGACTTAAATCGACTTAAAACATTAACGAGCAGGAGCTTAGCAAGATCCAACTCTAGTAAGCAGCTCAATGACTTTTGTTTCATTTTAATATTTTTTTTATTGAGATAATTTTTATATATTTTTTTCTAAGGGATTACTTTAGTATAGTATAAAAGGCATATTAAAATTGAGTTAAAAATTTTAATTAAGCAAGCCCAACATGTGTACCTCATGGTCACAAAAAGTATTGAGGGGGAAAGATAGATTATTTTGGAATCGGGAAAAAACTCTATCACTTGAAAAAAGTAACCCAAAAAGTCAATTTTCAATAAAAGAAACTTTATTACTTGGGAGAAGTAGTATACATTCATTTCTAATATTCGAATTTGCTACCTACGTACTTTCTAGTTTATAATGTTCAAATTTACTTCTTAGGGCCAGTCGATACAAAACAATCGACTATGAATTAATTTGTTGCAATTTTATATTCACTTGCTATTGTGGGTGCTAATCGAGTTGAGCAGCTCACAAGCAACTCGAACTTAACTTGAAACCTTAACAAGCACGAGTTGAGCAAAGGCTTAATTATCTTCATAAGTCACGAGCACGAGTCGACCAGAGTTAGATTGTTTTCAAGTCGAGTCGAGCAGAGCTCTGCTCACAATCGACTCACTCGCGCGATTAGCTCCCTTACATATATCCAACTATGCTTCCCCACCATTACTTTCCTCTATCAAATTGTAAGGATTACGAGAATACAAATTTGGATCCTCACCATAGGATTGACTAGTTAAATCTTCTGATATTGGTGATTGGTAAATAGAGCCGAACTTCGAAAGAGCTATTTGGACCCAAACCTATTTTGAAAAAGCTAGTGATAGAAACTTTTTGGTGAGAAACGATTGGAGACATTGAGGTGAAATTGCAATGTGGCTAAAATAATGGGCCCACGAGATTGGGCCCACGAGAACCCTTATGTTTGTGCAGTTCCAGGCAGGTTCAGGTCCGGTCATCTGGCGGTCCGGGCCAGCCAGGTTTCCTTGCAGGTCGGTTCAGGGTTGGGTCCAGTTAGACCCGCCCAATGGCCACCTCTAGCCGCGAATAACTCGAATTCGACTCGGTCAACGGTTGGTTAAAACTCGAATCGAGTTGGCTCGACTTAAAACATTAACGAGCACGAGCTTAGTAAGGTCCAACTCTGGTAAGCAGCTCAATGACTTTTGTTTCATTTTCATATTTTTTTCAGTGAGATAATTTTTATATATTTTTTTTCTAAGGGATTACTTTAGTATAGTATAAAAGGCATATTAAAATTGAGCTAAAAATTTTAATTAAGCAAGCCCAACATGTGTACCTCATGGTCACAAAGAGTATTGAGGGGGAAAGGTAGATTATTTTGTAATCGGGAAAAAACTCTATCACTTGAAAAAAGTAACCCAAAAAGTCGTTTTCCAATAAAAGAAACTTTATTACTTGGGAGAAGTAGTATACATTCATTTCTAATATTCGAATTTGCTAGCTACGTACTTTCTAGTTTATAATGTTCAAATTTACTTCTTAGGGCCAGTCGATACAAAACAATCGACTATGAATTAATTTGTTGCAATTTTATATTCACTTGCTATTGTGGGTGCTAATCGAGTTGAGCAGCTTACAAGCAACTCGAACTTAACTTGAAACCTTAACAAGCACGAGTTGAGCAAAGGCTTAATTATCTTCATAAGTCACGAGCACGAGTCGACCAGAGTTAGATTGTTTTCAAGTCGAGTCGAGCAGAGCTCTGCTCACAATCGACTCACTTGCGCGATTAGCTCCCCTACATATATCCAACTATGCTTCCCCACCATTACTTTCCTCTATCAAATTGTAAGGATTACGAAAATACAAATTTGGATCCTCACCATAGGATTGACTAGTTAAATCTTCTGATATTGGTGATTGGTAAATAGAGCCGAACTTCGAAAGAGCTATTTGGACCCAAACCTATTTTGAAAAAGCTAGTGATAGAAACTTTTTGGTGAGAAACGATTGGAGACATTGAGGTGAAATTGCAATGTGGCTAAAATAATGGGCCCACGAGATTGGGCCCACGAGAACCCTTATGTTTGTGCAGTTCCAGGCAAGTTCAGGTCCGGTCATCTGGCGGTCCGGGCCAGCCAGGTTTCCTTGCAGGTCGGTTCAGGGTTGGGTCCAGTTAGACCCGCCCAATGGCCACCTCTAGCCGCGAATAACTCGAATTCGACTCGGTCAACGGTTGGTTAAAACTCGAATCGAGTTGGCTCGACTTAAAACATTAACGAGCACGAGCTTAGTAAGGTCCAACTCTGGTAAGCAGCTCAATGACTTTTGTTTCATTTTCATATTTTTTTCAGTGAGATAATTTTTATATATTTTTTTTCTAAGGGATTACTTTAGTATAGTATAAAAGGCATATTAAAATTGAGCTAAAAATTTTAATTAAGCAAGCCCAACATGTGTACCTCATGGTCACAAAGAGTATTGAGGGGGAAAGGTAGATTATTTTGGAATCGGGAAAAAACTCTATCACTTGAAAAAAGTAACCCAAAAAGTCATTTTCCAATAAAAGAAACTTTATTACTTGGGAGAAGTTGTATACATTCATTTCTAATATTCGAATTTGCTAGCTACGTACTTTCTAGTTTATAATGTTCAAATTTACTTCTTAGGGCCAGTCGATACAAAACAATCGACTATGAATTAATTTGTTGCAATTTTATATTCACTTGCTATTGTGGGTGCTAATCGAGTTGAGCAGCTTACAAGCAACTCGAACTTAACTTGAAACCTTAACAAGCACGAGTTGAGCAAAGGCTTAATTATCTTCATAAGTCACGAGCACGAGTCGACCAGAGTTAGATTGTTTTCAAGTCGAGTCGAGCAGAGCTCTGCTCACAATCGACTCACTCGCGCGATTAGCTCCCCTACATATATCCAACTATGCTTCCCCACCATTACTTTCCTTTTTCAAATTGTAAGGATTACGAGAATACAAATTTGGATCCTCACCATAGGATTCACTAGTTAAAACTTCTGATATTGGTGCTTGGTAAATGAGCCGAACTTCGAAAGAGCTATTTGGGCCCATACCTATTTTGAAAAAGCTAGTGATAGAAACTTTTTGGTGAGAAACGATTGGAGACATTGAGGTGAAATTGCAATGTGGCTAAAATAATGGGCCCATGAGATTGGGCCCACGAGAACCCTTATGTTTGTGCAGTTCCAGGCAGGTTCAGGTCTGGTCATCTGGCGGTCCGGGCCAGCCAGGTTTCCTTGCAGGTCGGTTCAGGGTTGGGTCCAGTTAGACCCGCCCAATGGCCACCTCTAGCCGCGAATAACTCGAATTCGACTCGGTCAACGGTTGGTTATAACTCGAATCGAGTTGGCTCGACTTAAAACATTAACGAGCACGAGCTTAGTAAGGTCCAACTCTGGTAAGCAGCTCAATGACTTTTGTTTCATTTTCATATTTTTTTCAGTGGGATAATTTTTATATATTTTTTTTCTAAGGGATTACTTTAGTATAGTATAAATGGCATATTAAAATTGAGTTAAAAATTTTAATTAAGCAAGCCCAACATGTGTACCTCATGGTCACAAAAAGTGTTGAGGGGGAAAGGTAGATTATTTTGGAATCGGGAAAAAACTCTATCACTTGAAAAAAGTAACCCAAAAAGTCATTTTCCAATAAAAGAAACTTTATTACTTGGGAGAAGTTGTATACATTCATTTCTAATATTCGAATTTGCTAGCTACGTACTTTCTAGTTTATAATGTTCAAATTTACTTCTTAGGGCCAGTCGATACAAAACAATCGACTATGAATTAATTTGTTGCAATTTTATATTCACTTGCTATTGTGGGTGCTAATCGAGTTGAGCAGCTCACAAGCAACTCGAACTTAACTTGAAACCTTAACAAGCACGAGTTGAGCAAAGGCTTAATGATCTTCATGAGTCACGAGCACGAGTCGAGCAGAGTTAGATTGTTTTCAAGTCGAGTCGAGCAGAGCTCTGCTCGCAATCGACTCACTCGCGCGATTAGCTCCCCTACATATATCCAACTATGCTTCCCCACCATTACTTTCCTCTATCAAATTGTAAGGATTAAGAGAATACAAAATTGGATCCTCACCATAGGATTCACTAGTTAAAACTTCTGATATTGGTGCTTGGTAAATGAGCCGAACTTCGAAAGAGCTATTTGGGCCCATACCTATTTTGAAAAAGCTAGTGATAGAAACTTTTTGGTGAGAAACGATTGGGGACATTGAGGTGAAATTGCAATGTGGCTAAAATACAATCAGTTATCAACTATTTGCCAAAACATATTACAGAAACAGGTTATACAATTAGTTAGCTAGTCAGCTCCGCTAATACAATAAGTTAGTCAAGCGCGCTAATTACAGCTAACAACTATCCCCTAATTGTCAACTGGGCTCGATCAATCAAGTCTTTTACTTTTTGTTTTTCACGTACTGAGGTACTTTTGCTAATTGAAAAAAAGAACACTACTATGTCAATCCTATGATTGCTTGGCATTCACGTCCATATAGCATTGCATTGAGTGGTCAAGCAAAGATGATGAAGAGTCTAAAATCGGTATTACTACAACAGGTGGTCTTAATGATGGATATTTTTGCTTTATATCTTCATTGATACTTGGCTACGTATACAGAGAACATTTGACAATGTAGAATATATACTCGAAGACAAAATATCTACATGCAGTATGATAGCAGATCAGATTAATAAGAATATTGTTTTTCATGAGATGATACATTAAGTTGACTATTTGAGGATAATAATGAATTAATATGGAGCCCACTCCCACATTAAACTTGTCTTATGGTCCTCTGATCCCTAGGTAAATATGGATTATTTGCATGCATTTCCCCATGCACAAAATCTTTATGCTAATTTAACTCTCATCTTACTTTTTCCCATACTTGTAGTTTTTCATTGGATGAATTATTGTAAATATTGGAACCAAATACGTATAATAGTTTTTGGATTTATCCGCGCGATAAAGATCAATACTCACTAGAAATTCTCCTTTTACCTTTTTTAAAAAGTTCCATTCAATAAAATGTATCTACTCAATTTTTTTTATAAAATGGTTAAATAATTTTCTTCAAATTTGTAAAGTTTGAAGAACTTATAGATTGATCAAAACTTCAAAATACCGATTGATAAGTTGATTACACATGGTTTCTGCTCCAAAGAGTGAAGCATGAGAGTAGCATAATATTAAGTTCCTAAACTTGACTATTTCCTAATATATACATATGCTATCACATAATTCCATCATTATAACGAATTGCAGAATAAGTTATTGAAGTAGAATATCATATATAGTATTCCAACCGAATATAATTAGCCACATGCATTATTCTTTTTGGGATTCACGAAGGCTCCGTTTGGTTGGGCGTAAAACATTTTCAGTGTAAATTGATTTTCATGAAAAACAATTTACAATGGAAAACACAATTCCAAAATTAGTTTTCCGTTGTTTGGTTCCATGTAAAAAATATGATGAAATGAGCGGAAAATGAAAGGGAAAGTAAGGAGATAATGAGAGGAGTGTACAAGAGAGAGAAGGAAAACAGTTTTCCCTTCATTTTGAAGGGAAAATGGTTTTACATCATTGATATAGCAATTTTACTCCAAGGGAAAATGGTTTTTCACTCCTTTGCAAACCAAACAATGTAAAATTGAAAATAGAGGAAAACAGTTTTCCTAGAAAATATTTTACGTCCTACCAAACGGAGCCGAAATACATCATATTTTGCAGAATAGAAATAGATGACTATTGATAAAATAAGGGAGAAAAGATGGGATTATGGGAAGTAGCTAATTTATATGAATAATATCTTAAAATATAACTAGTAAATCCTAATAATGAGAAGTTTACATAATGTGAAACAAAATTTGGACTGGAGAGATCAAAATCAACCCTTTATACTTAATAACTTGGACTAAAGCCATTTTTTTTTATCATATGTAGTGCATGTTTGGTTCAACTCATAAATTAAAAAGGTATTATTGGAATTTAATAGGGAGAACAAATGGTTACGATAATTGTTACTTTTAGCAGATGTTTTGATTCCTTTATGAAGAGAATAAACTTAAAAGTATAGGGATTGATCCTGATAACGTAATATATAGTTATATAGGTCAAGGCTACACGAAAAATTTCGCTGGGTGGAAATAATTATCCTGAAGAAACGGAAACCATTACCCTACCCCTTAAACCAAACATGTGAATAACATGTTATGGAAATATAACTTTAAAATCTTATACCAAACATGTTCTTAGTGTGAATACCAATTATGTCGACTATTCATTTTATTTACATATAAACTCTTAATTTTCTACAAGTGATTATGGCTCAATTTACTAAAAGGCATCTACTTATTCAAATGAGTTAGTACAAATTGTCAATATAAAGGTAATGCAAAATAACACCTCCATTTTTTTTTAATTGCAAACCTTGAATTCTCATAGTTTTATAATGCACAATTTTGACCAGTATTATATTTAATACATATTGACAAATGTTATAGAAACTATCTTAAAAGGATCACTTTTAGTTTATGTTACTTTTCAAATGACATTTTAAACTAAAATAGAAAGTTAGTACGGTCTTTTTGTAAACCAAGTAATTAATATATACTATGAAAAAAAATACTTTACCTATTCCATTTTAGTCACAAATAGTTTGACTTTTGTACTATATACATATACCATTTTAACAATCTTTGGCAATATATATGCAAGCAATATCATAATCACGATGTAGGATATTACTAGATACGTCTTCATATGTATTTTAAAGATACAAACTTTTTATAAGTTTTACTTAAAAATAATCAAAGACTTTAAGTAACGATCAAAATATTGTATCGATAAATGTAAAAGTTAAATTGTTGCAGAGTCGAAAAAGTAAAAATTTAACGAATAAAGCATAAGTTTTGAGATCTTTAGGATCATAGTGGAAAATCTAGGAGCATATGTATTTTAGTACAACGTTGGGTATTTGAGAATCAACGTTTGACAAAAAGAGAGACTTTGGAGAAACAACATTTTTCTACTCTTGCCTCTAGTAATAAATAATAACCAACTTTTCAAGAGCCAAATGACACACGTCCAAAACAAATAGTAGAAAAAGGGAAAAGAAAGAAGAAGAATAAGAGCAAGTAATACGAGGAGGTGAAGAAACCAAATTATGCAACAAGTGGGAATAACGTTGTGGAGTAGTTTTAGTCAATATATAGATATGGCTTATACTTATTTATTAGCCTAAAAAGTCTAATATAGAAAGAAAGAAAAATGAAAGATTTTAGGGAAAAAGAGGTTAATAGGACCCCAAAAACGTGGCTAAATGTTGCACCAATGGACAAGAGTTTGTGCACCATCCTCAATAGCGTGTTGTATTGCTACCTTCCTTTAGATAGGCATGCCAACATCATCATTATTATCAACGTGGATTTCGTTTCTGTCTTCTATTTTTTCAACTCTCATGCTTCAAAAGCCCTTATGTCTCCCTCTCTTCCTCGACTTATTTACATATGGGCTCTTCACAATTGTAAATTTTGGGTATTATATAGTATACGTTACACATGTCACCTTAAGCCAAATAATTGATTAAGTACTAATTAAATAAAAATCACATATCCAAACTTGTGAATATAAGAATACTTGTATAGAGATTAGAGAGCTGAGTTCATTCATCATACACTGGGGCCGAGTGTACCATGTACATGGTATACATAAGACTAAATTTTTCTCATTTAGAACTTTCATTTTTAGTATATTTTGATCATTTGAAGTATTTCAAATGAAGCAATGAAGCAAAAAAAAATAGTCTTGGGTGTACTATGCTCTTACAAGACTTGGGTGTATGATAAAATTTGTACAGAGAATTTTATCCTTAATTGAGCATTTTCCGACTCCAATCAGGATTAGACTGAGTGGAGTAGGTAATATTGCTATAGATATTTGAGTGGTTTTCATCGTAACAATGTACATCCTTAGTTCTTTATTGATATTCTTACTTGGAATCTTGGCACTATTTAGAAGTACATAGAATCTTCTAGAAAATTTCCAAATATATAAGAAAAAACATAGTCATGTGGGTTCTTATTAATAGTTAAAGATGTGCATTAAGTCAAACTAGGAACATTAATAAGGAACGAAGGGAGTAATATCTATATATATATCTAAAACCCAATGCAAAAACATGTCATGCACTCATGTTGCCACGTGCATGTACTCCCCCTCCGCCACACAATTAAATGAGAAATATTAAACAATAAAAATGTGTGTTATAAGACTCGGACCTATGACCTCTCATTTGAGATATAAATGCACTAACCAACTACTCTATTATCTCATATTGGTCTTTATAGGAAAAAGAATATATCTAAAGACAATATAATTTTCTATTTTTAAGACAATTAAATACAAATGTATATATTAATACTCATTAAGCTATTGTCAATAATAGTGTGTCCTACCTTTCAACAATCTTATATTAAAGCAAAAGCTCTTCAATTTTTATAACCACCGTAATTAACATTACTACACCATTTCATTGCATCGGCTGCATTCTTACACATTAACCTACATCTAAAAAAAAGATTGTATTATATTTTTTATAAGTAATTATATATTTATATATATGTACTCTCTTGAAACCGAGGTTATATTGATGAATAATTCATATTATAATTTACTATGTAGAAAATTTAATAGGAACTGGAAGCTCACTTCTTAAGCACAATCCAATGCCTATAACTCTCTTTTTTTCACTTTCTCAAGTGTTTGATTCAATACTTCAAATTCACATTGATAAATTATTAGGGGTATCGCCCGAACCAACAACTAGTTATTATTTATTTCTCATTGTTAGATTATGAGATTCTTTATCCTCCAATGACCAATATATATAGAATCAAAAAAGTCAAGGAAGTAATTTGAATTGAAAAATTAATAATAATCCTATTTGAACCCTCTAATGGGTGCTAGTCCCAAGAAAGATATTGTGCTCAGTGAGTTAAAGTTTTTCACGTCATATATCTCTAGTACCATATATTTGCCACCTTTTCGGAAAAGAAGAAGAATATGTCATAATCACAATGTTTATGCTAAGATTGGTCCCTGTTCTACGTGAAAAGCAAAATTAGAAGAAAATAAAGAAAATTACTATGTTTTCTTCGTACAGTAACATGCAATGCTTTTATTTTATAAGAAAACAATTTGCTAATCTGCTATTGTGTGGATCATATATTGATCAATTGTGCTAACTGCTTGCACCACTGCTGAATGCTGATGTTACACACGATGATACTTGGCGTACATATGTGGACTTTAAAAGTATATAACCATTAACAACAATATTAGAGCTCGATTTAACTTTTGGTAATGACCACATTATTGGATTTTCAAATTGGTTGAAAATATACCTTAAATTCACGGAATATTATTTAATAACCATGGAAAATGTGGAGTTGTCAAACAATCTAATCACGGATTTAATAAATAATAATAGTAATTGACATATGGAAAAATGGTCATGATACCATATATGATTATTGTGGTATTTCAATTGATTTTAGCAGAATATTTTGTAAGATGTACAAAATTGAGTATAGTCTCCTCTTGTTATAACAAATGCAACCAAAAAACTGAAAAATGAATTAGAAATCAATAAGTAAATTAATGTGGTTCACCAACAACTGCTTTTTACACCATTTATTACATGCAATGGAGCATCTGAAAATTTCACGACAATGAAATCTCTCATATACACAGCTTATCTAGTAAGAAAGACTAACTAATGCCAAAAAAACATCTCTATTATAATACAATGTGACATATAGAATATTAACTTCACCCCAAAAAAAAAAAAGACTCCTATAGTAGTCTCCACCTACTGAGACTAATAATTATATATCTTTCTATGTCTACAGAAAGTCTTCCATCCTCGATAATTAAGTCTAGTTTTGATGGATAGATCCTACGGTGACTTCTTTTAATTTTCACCAACAGTTGATGTTTTACACTTCAACTTTCGTTGATGATGTCTTAACCTTGTAATTTTACCCTTTGAATATGTAGTTTATTTGATAAGTAATTACAACAACTGACCAATTACGTGTTATGACGAGAGCAATTAAAGAAAAATTGAAAGAACGATAAATCTAGACACAATTTATGCAAATCACCAACAAATATTCAGCTTGCTAATTCCACCGATATGAGGGACTAAACAAGTGTTGTTGGATTTTTTAGGAGACAGTGGAGTTTTCTTCTAAAACAGCGAGGCACTTTTCAAAAAAAAATTATACATTAATCCAGAAATACATAAGCAAGACCCCCATGTTAGTTCATTAGAAACATAATATAATTCACATAAGTTCTAATAAATCCAAATCAATATGTATATATAAGTTCAAAGAAGTCAAATTCATTTGAACAAATTACAATATGTGAATATATAAGCATCATGGGACTTTTGAGTCTCAACTCTACAAGTCCTTTGGTAACTGATCATTTCTCCTTGTAATGAAGTAGTTGAAATGGAATTATACTTAATAAAAAAAATGATGAGGTGATTACTAACAATTGTTCAACTTTAACGTTAACAATATTCAGTGGTCGTTTGGTTCACATAAACAAAAAAGTTCTCGTGAATTTTAAATTCATAGGATTGAAATTCTACTGTAAAGTTCATGGGAATTTCCAAAAGTTGTTTGGTTAGCAATGGGGAAAACCACTTCCCATGGAAACCTGAATGGGATTGGTCAAGCAACTTGCGACATTTTGTGGGAAGTAGAAATTCCTATGAAGTTTCACAATTCCCCCATTTAACCTATTTTTTGTTAACCAAACAAATCCCTACTTTGCACTGCCTAGGAAGTCTCACTTCCTATATTTTCTTATATCAACCAAACAATCACTCGGATTTTCCACTTTGCCTAATATTGAAATTGTCTAGTATAATTCAAAATATCATAATTTTTAATAATTTTGGCCAATTTTATTTTGACAAATGTATCAGTCAGAACGATACACCTATTAGAAAGAGTAATAATGACAGAAAATCATCAAGAAATTTCTAAATTGACAAGGAGATCTTACCCAATCAAACTATTAATTAGCTTCCCCCGTGAGTTTGTACCAGAACTATTTCCACTTTAGGAAAGCAATGATTAAGTTGAACGGGGAAAGTTGCTAATCTAAATCAGTCATTTGGACCAAATCATTTGTTATACAAGGCATAAAAGAAGATTGTCTAGATTTATTAAGTTCTTTGTCATGGTATGTTGGGTATAACTCCCATAACTATCATAAAAACGGAAAATATGTTGGTAGGTTGATCTAATATTGGCTTTTGCTTCTTTCTTACGCCATTAGGAAATTTCATATACTTGTTGAAATATTTTGTGTTCAAGTTAAGTACTAGACCCTTATTTAATGCTTCACTTCCGTGGTACGGGCACATCTTGGACATGCCAATATACGTTTTATGTCTTAATTATCCAATCTTATAGTAATTACAAGAGAATTTTTATCATACACCTATGAGCATGGTACACCCAAGACTATTTTTTTTTTACTCATTGCTCATTTGAAACTCCAAATACAGTTTCTAAACCCTAACCCACTAATTTCATACTCTCTGTTCTTAAAATACAGTTTTATGTTTTTTTTTAATAGAAAATACAGTTTTATGTTTAATAATGCATAATTTTGACAATAATATATTTAGATATTTATAGGTCATGAAAATTATCAAAATTTAATATTTAGAATTAAATATCATAACCAATACAAAAACAAGTTGCCTACTACCATTTTTTTATATTATTAGAAAATAGATCAGTATAAGGAGCAAAAGTACACATGATCTTATAAACTTGGCGTGAGATGCACTAAATATTCACTACGTAGGCTCTGTTCTTTTGGACTGAATTGAACTGAACTGAATAAACCTGAACTGAACTGAACTGAATAAACATGAACTGAACTGAACTGAATAAACCTGAACTGAACTAAATTGAAGTGAATGAAAACTTTGAGAGGAAACTAACTGAACTGAACTGAATAAACCTAAATTGAACTGAACTGAATAAACCTGAACTAAACTGAATTGAATTGAATTTGTCTGAACTGAATTGAATTTTCATTAATTCAGTCCAAAAGAACAAAGCCGTAGTAACAGAGGTTTGATGTCTCTTGTGAAAAATAAGATTTTGAAAGCAAAATTTGCTAATACACCATCTTTTGCTTGCAACATGATCTTCTTATACACTTGGTATATGCTAAATTCCTCCATTCCTTTTACATTACTTAGTTTATGTCAATACAAGCCCATGCTGACCACATATAAATCAAATAGGGTTCCATCCTAAAATCAATGGGTTTCATCCCAGAGTCATATGAAATATATTGGTCATCTTCTTCCTCATTCTTCAATAATGATATGTGGGATTTACTTTAACACTCTCCCTCACATGTGTGTTCATCTTTTTCCTTACATCTTGAAGAGGTCACCATATCCTCATTGGAGTTCTTCTAGACTTCCAACATGTAGTCAAATGTCCCCTGCTTGGGGCAATCACAATTCAGTTGGGCTACTTGCTTCAAACAGATTTTAAAATTCCCTCCGTCCTACCATTTTCAAGTCATTGAGCCCTCTCTTCTTAGGTGCTGATAATGGGTCAGGATCGTCCGCTTTGATACCATATGAGATTCTATTTTTTTTTTTTGACATTAAAAATTAATTCATTGATTCAAAGTCATACGGCATCTACAATAGAAGTCAAAACTAAACAAAAACATATCAAAATGAAATAAATACAATTCTAATATGACAAAACCACGATCGTTGAGTAGATCTAATACTTCTGAAAACCCTCGTCTTTCACATCGCTGTCTGATGCAGCCTTCTGCAATGGGGTCTATCGATCTTTTGTAGTTTTGAAGTAGAACTGGATTCAATTCAAGTGATTGTAAACGAAGTATTGACATCTGTTGCAACCCCGCACAAATTTCAATCAACAAATCAACCTCTTGAATCACATAAAAACCCAAAAACAAAGTCTCCAAACTCTCACATGGAGAGAGATAAAACCCAATATATGGGTAGATATAACCCAATAAATGGGTAGAAAAATTCTCCATTAGAGAGAGACTGAAGTTTATTAGAAACATTAACATAAAAAACTAGTAACAAAAGGAGAAAAGGGGCTTACCACCGCCCAAAAGGGTGGCGGTAGCCCCTAAGTTGAAAATTAGGGTTTTGTGGGAGATGAGAGAGAAGAGAGAAAAATAAGGGAGAGGAGGCGTATAGTTCTCAGGTTTAACAGTAACTCATTTATCTTCACTCTTCGAATATCAATAGTTGTTGACGGCCCATATGAGATTCTATAATTCTTCCCCAATTAAGGTTTTCTCGATAATACAATATAGTTAGTGTATATAGATATAAATATAATGAGAATATTACATTTAGACAAATTTATAGTTTCATATAAAATTATGTATACTCTATCATTACTATATCATACTTCCTCTGTTTTTTTCAGATGCAACATTTGCCTTTTTGGTGAATGCATTAAAATAATTAAATGTTGCATCTAAAAAAACAAAGGTAGTATATGGCTTAGCACATACTCTCTCCGTTTCTCTATAGTTTACTCACTTTAATTTCATACTTTCTCACATTTTTCCACCATATATGCTTATATGCAAATTACTTAATTGAAAAGGATGGAAAAGGGTGTAAAATAAACATCATTTGCAAGTACTACCTTAGTCCTTAGATTCACACTCCCCTAGTTAATCACTCTGCATTTATTCTTTGACTTATGGGACAAACGTGAAACAATCTTGTACGGACTTCTTGCAAGTTTGAAGTACGATACTAGGAGAGTAGGAGTTGGTGTAGCAACAAGGATGACTAATTTTCATTCTTACCCAATACTGCCTACTACATCAAACTGTTGACAGCTTATACATTCGAGAAACTTAGCAAAAGCATCAACTTTCGTCGTCAATGAAGATACAGGCTACCTAGCACAATTAGCTTTATAACCCAAACATAACAAAGGGATTCATACTCTAATACTACACATTAGTAGCCAACGCAAGTTTGTAAACGGGTTTTAAAAATTGAGCAATTAGCATATGAATTGTTCTTGTTTCTTTAGTCACGATGAAGATTTCCTACGACGATTCATGTTAGCCGACCCCAAATCATTTTGTGACTAAGGCTTTGTTGTTGTTGTTGTAGCATATGAATTCTAGTTCCATTCGAGAGATTGCACCAATTTTCATAAATTTGTTTTTGCCTACTAATGTCATCTATGATAGATAAGCGGAAGTGATGGTGCCATTCACAAAGCAGAACTAACGACGAGCCTCAAGAGCTAACTGCACGTCGCCTGCCCAATCATCGTAGTTGTCGGCGCGGAGTCTCGTCGGAGTTATAAAATCCCCAGGCCTATCGCCAGTGCCAAGAAAGTAGGGATTGGTTATGTCATGTTTGATAGAAGATGGCTCTGGTGTTTTTTCTTGATCACCAGCCATGGATGTTGATGGAAAAAAAAAATTGGGATCTTCAATTCACGGCTCTGGTACCATGTGAAGAGTAATATTAGGGCAAAGTTGTGTCTTCTCATTGATGCCATCATACAATATATATGGGATAACATAATTAATACTATAAAATGGAAAGAAACAGCAACTACAGTCTACAGTCCTACAGATAACTAATATCAGGATTGCAATTAACTTAGCACAGGCACATAACTACATTGACAAGGAGAACAAGAAATGTTGCTCCCAATCACAAACATCCGGAAGTTGGAAAACTTGTGGAAACGAACATTCATATTAAATCCAATTTAGACAACCTTAAACGGGACACCAACTAATTTTTATGTAAAATATAAGATATATTTGATCTTGCAAATATTTTGACATAGTCATACCACATAACTTTCCAACAACCATTGTGACTCTAAGCTCCTCCACTTTGGAAGAAATCCTTCTTCTAGAAGCTAAACTGAAACCACAAACTCGATCTCGGCTCCAGTGTCATTATGGAGATGACAAATTCCATTATTAGAGTAAGCTCATCTCATGTATTTGCTATAAGTTAACAGCCAAATGCCAAAGACAAAGAATGTAACGATTTTGTATGATTAAGGTTGTCTTGAATTACAACATCAACCATAAATTGCTGAAATACGCGTCGTAGGGGCAGTGAAACAACGCTAGCACAGGATACATACATGGAAAATTTGCTCCTCAAAACTGCGTACGCAGGATACCAAAAAATTATAGTCTCCAATTTCCTTTTATTATCAAAAAATAACTCCTGCCTGTAAAAGCTTCTTGAAGTCATAATCCAGAAGTCTTCAGGAAATGGAAGATAAGAGAAGGATGGCAAAGGTCCTTCGTTGGACTTCTTCACTTTGAATGGAAGATGCCACTTACAGAATCATAGTTTGGAACATAAAGAACTGCAAATGCAAGTGAACAAGATGGAAACGATCATTAAAAACATGAAAGAAAAAAAAAGCAGAAGGCAAAGCAAGTGATAATATAACTTCTATAAAGTTACCATCGCCATGAGAAGCCATTGTAAGAGGTGAGGATAAGAGCTTTTGTGCCATAGAATTAATGTCCTTTGTAGAGATCTCATCAATAGCTTTCAAAAAATGTTCTACCGGTTTCCTGTAACATTGAAATAAATTCTATTTCAGTTGAAAGTCTTAGCAAAGCATTAAACCCCCAACATGAAAGTGATGTATGATCATCAACAGTAGCTTCTTTGCTAACACCTAACTCGTTAGTAAAATTATAATGATCCTTACTCCATACTGAAAACTCCAAACCTTTAACTATAAATATGGTTCCACACTTCCAATTTTAGCGGGAACAAAGTAAAACATGTCGAAATGGCAAATTGAGCCCCAGGCAACCATTTTTAAATCTTAGGAAGGTTTCCCAGCCAACCACCCAACTCAAAATTGGTATGAGTTGTTTTTATGACCTTTTGGGGGTAAATTAAGAGAAAAGGAGAAAAAAGAAAAGCAAAAGGATGAAGACTTGACGAAGACAACATCAGGCAGCAGCAACTATTGATCCTTTGTCGACTAAACATACACTTTATTTTCACTCTATACAGGTTACAAGTGCCATTAAAAAAACCATGGTTGCAGCTGCGTCGTGGCATCAACTTGTATTTCACGCTCTCTGGCATGCACTCCGGCATAAATAGACAGATTAAGAATATGAGAATGCATAACAGTTATACAAAATTTCTGAAACACAACTTTTTTATACTTTAGATTACGTTGTGGCCCCTTATTTAACTCTGTTACACCAGCAGAAAATACTAAATAAATCTATATGACTTTCCAGATTGCCTATATATAGATAATGAATACTTGAACAGTTGTACTATGTATGTAACCAACAAAATGATAGAAATCAATAGTATGAAGATGCATAATGCCTTTAATAATGGAACAAATACTGCGGTGACATGAGAGTGTGTCAAGTAATCATGTAATGTAGATAAACGTGTTATGAAAGTGAGACAGCATAAATATATTTCGATCAGGCTCTAACTACAACATCAAAGTTTGCACAAATGAAAATTTTTAGTAATTCCAATGGAATATAAAATTGACATCCAATATTGCAACGGCAATTGAAATTTACAAGGAATGGTGCATAGATGAAACAAGAAATTCAGTACAAGTGAAACAAATAACGAGAAATGAGGAGTAACAAGCCATTTCAATGACTAGTAATAGTCAAATCACAATAGTGTGCCGCAAACTCAAATTCATGTTTAAGGCCTTGATACAATTTGTGAAGTATTGCAGCTGTTGCCATAGCATTCCAAATACTATTGCCAAAGCCAAAATCATGTGACATTGTGGATAAGAATAACATACTCCGTCTTTTTTTTTGTAGTCCCCTCTTTTTTCCCACACATACCAAGGTAGAAGGGTTGGTGGGGTCAAAGGAGTCCGTATATTTTGTGAGAGGAAAAGTAAATGAGAGTAGAACAACAAAAATGCGCCCCAATAAGGAAAGAGGGGAGAACCAAATAAACGGAGTGGGTAATGAGAGCATTTAATAACACAAGCAGAAACATGAAGATAACAGAAGAAATAGTGCTAATATGAAACTATGTGAGATAAAATATAAAAAGCAGAAAGTCAACGAAGAGCACCTCTCTCCATATGTCAAAATTTGTCGGCCAATATCTTCCGATGCAACCATCTGTAATATAAACATCGAGTAAGAATAATAGAAAAACTACCGAAGAAAGAATTTAAACATGCACAACCAAAGGAAACTTACTCTAGATTCCAAATTCATCAGGATAGCAGACTTTGTTGCTGCTTTAGCACGATCTAGCTGTACTTGTGTGACTGAAGAAAAGCGTAAAAGGGAATTGAGCAGCATTTCAGTTAGTAATTCAAATAGATTTAACCAAAAATATACTTCCCCCGTTTCGTTTTAAATGCAACAAAGAGTTATTTTTTGTGAGATATAAAATATTCTTTTGTTGCATTTAAAACGAAACGGAGGAAGTATATATGATCCGATATATAAGGAACCTACCTTCTCCAGGTGTTGCAACTGCAATGAGTTCTCTAGCAGCAATCTCAATTGCTTTTGTTACAAAGTCAGAACCCTAAAAAAAATAGACCCCTAGAGTAAAAAGCCATTCGGGCAAAAAAAAAAAAATTTTTTTTTTTTGTGGAGTGAATGCAGAAAAGTATTTCTAGAAGAGAATACACATACAGTATTCCACAATAACACACTGCATATTATTCAATGAAAACCACCATAATAACAAATCCTGTATTATGTATACCGCAAAAAGATATTTGGACCTAATAGAAACCACAACAATTTCCATATAGATTCTTGATTATTAATTAAAATACTATACTTCTAAACCCGACCATACAGGTGAATTACACAGTTCAATTAAGTACATGTACAACAAACTCATTGCTGCATCCATTAACATTAGGCAGCACAATGATCCCAAGTCTATGCATGACAGTATTACATTATGCATTCAATACAAATGCTTCTGCAAGTGCCACAATAGCATAAACGATGGTCTCTAATGCTAACCAAGCAATTAATGTGACTGAACACTAGAAATCGGACCAGATAGCATGCCCCACTCTACATCCCCCGGGTTTTTCCCCTGTAAAAAGAAATTGAAAGACAACAGGCAAAACAGTAAAAAGTGCCAACGAAATGATTATGTTTACTGTTCTACTCTTTTTCCTTCTTGTCAGACTTCCCACTAAATGGACAGCCATATCAGAAAAGCTCGTCCAGAAGAAGGAGCTTCCGAGTACCTCATTCTGAAGCCAGACCAATCAAGAGAAAGAAACATAAAAGGGATAATATGGCAAAGGCCACTTTCCTGAATTCTGTTTGGTTTAATATTGGAAAGATTTGCATAATACCCATAGGGTTTTCCATTTGCAGTAACCTAACAGCATTCCTTCCACCACTCAATACCACCACTTCCTATTACCACATACATCAGGGCCCTTCTCCAAAAGTCATTTCTGATTACTGAGATTTGTTAAGCTAAAAAAGGAAGAATATATTGTACTCCATCTCCTTTTTATTTGCAATCACTTGCCAGAATTTAGAGCTCCAATGTATGTCCACCAAATCTCCCTCTACTAAAACCATCCATATTCCCAGATATCTCACCAACCAAGACGCGTAATACACCACCACCATCACCACTCCTCACCAAAGCGGCCAAGCCATCTCAACTGCATGAACCCCCAACCAATAGGATGCGATGATCCCGAGGAAATAATGTAACTAATGAGATCTCAACAAAGGACATTAAATCCGAGGAAATAATGTAATTAATCACGTAAAATTAAACTTCTACTTCATATTAAACAAAAAGAGAGTAGAAAGATTGCGCTATCTTAAAGATCTGCTTACAGTGGTAGCTTGAATTCCAAAGAGGCCAGTGGTATTGTAGATGCTGTTGAAGGCAGAGAAGGAATGGATTTGTGGGTACTCATTAAGGACATTCAAATCTGCTCATATTAAAGGAAAAAGGTTGACAGAGGTCAAAAGTACTCAAATATACATGATTTCAGATATAGTCAAATCCCTATGCAAGTAAACATGGGAAAACATGTGAAACAGAAATATTAAACTCCTATCTGAAGTTCAATAATAGTAAACAGAAATATTGGAGCTGATTTTCTTTTGCTGAAGAGATGGATAAGGAGAGTACTTTCAATAACTTGTCCATTGAACAATCATGACACATACCAGTATCAGTGACTCAACACATACACTCAAAGGCACTAATCTTTTGCTTTAGTTTGTCAGTTTCAGAACAGATCAAGTTAAATATAGGGGGAAAAAAACAAAAAAAAACAATGAGCTTACACAAATTACTCACATAGTCGTGAATACATTCCTTTTCCAGGACCACCAGCAGAAAAGGATCCACCACCTCCCATTAGCATCTACAGATGTGCACAAGAACCTTTTACTTTAGTTTTTCCAACAAGCAACACAATAATGTATGAAGATGTAGATAAATCAATATAGAAAAAATGATACAACTTTTTAACTATATTCTACAACAAGAACATCAACGTCATCATTACTCATGTGCCTGTAAAGAGGCTCTTGTCCATAACAAGAAGAGGCATCAGTATTACAAAGCCATAACATTACTACTTCTATGCGATTACACAGCACAGGATAAAAAACAAACAAAACACCTATTTTTATACCTGAAGAACAGTCATAACCATTGCATCTTTATCCTTCTGCCAGCCACCAGGAAGTTCAAAAGCCAGTGCAAAATGTGTCATCTGACATCCAAGTAGATTAAGAGTTTAAACGAGTCACTAAGTACTGAATACAAATGAAAAATTAGGAAAAAGATAGCATTACAAACCCCTGACCCGGCTTGGCAACGGTAATCCCCACCAATATAAACAGATTTTGGCTCTTCCGGACGTGGTACATGAGGTAGGTCCGACAGAAGAGGCTCGCAATAGATAACAGGTCTTCATGCTCAACCCCGAAGCAGCAAGTACCATACGAGGAGCAGTATAATTCTCCTGAAATTCTCAAAGAAAATCCTTCATTAGAAGCAAAGTTTTTAAAAAAAAAAAAAAAAAAAGAAAAAAAAAAGATACCAAAGAAACAAAAGTCTGGGCAACAAACTCAAAGCGTGAGAATCATGTAGCAGTAGTACAAAGTATACAAGCAGCAAACTATACTTACAGCAACAAATTGCTCCAAAACAGAGCTATCCAATCGGAACATTGTTGATTCTTGAGCCATAAGAGAGTTTGCTAGGGCACCTGAGTAGCCAGCAGAATGGATTGCCTCCACAAGCAACGCCTGAGGGTTGTTGGAAGCGTCATTTACCTCAAGCTTCAGCTTCTTGAGCTGCAAGAAGGTAGTAACATTTCAGCATGATTTCTCTCAAGTAGCACAGCACAGATAGGTAGAGACTAAAGAAATGAGATCAAGAAATTACCGTCTCATTGACCTCCCAATCCAAAAATGCAGGGTTCCTCACAGAATCTACAAGAAGTTCAACCATTTCAGGAACATAAGTCTTCAAAGCATCAAAAGTGTAACCCATCTGTTCCCGAGAAGCTGAGGCTGTCACATTTCCTCCTACAGCCTCCACTTCACGCACAATGCGCAGGTGGCTACGATTTGTTGTGCTTTTGAATGCCATGCGCTCTAAAAGGTGTGTTGCACCAAATGAAGATGGTGTCTCATAAATAGACCCAGAATCAACATACAGACCAATAGAGGCTGTAGGGCTCTGCATAAGAAGTTTCAAGAAGGATTTTCACTATAAAAAAAATAAAAAACTTAACATAAACCTTAGACATCTCTGAACAAGAAATAACATCAATACTTACAGGTGATGCTTCAGAGGCAATCTTGACCCCATTAGGAAGCGTAGTTACAATGGTTTTTGCCGGTTCCACATAGTCAGGCAGAGAAGGGGGCACTGTTACTCCCTCCAATGGGAAATCTAGCGGAGGGACAGAACTAGAACTTCCCCCAAAAATCCAGCTGAATAATCCCGATGAAGTGTTTGTTTTCACAGCTGCAGCACTTGAACTGGCGTACCGCGCCAAATACCTGCTGCCTCCGCGAGCCTAATTTAATAGTTTGACATCAAACAATCAGCTTCTTCCATCACCAAACCACTAAACCTTTTCAATCAAGAACCACTTCAAAAGGATGCCTCATGATATTACACTATGTCACTATCTTTCAAATTCATTCCCAAGGGAACACATTGTAGAAAATTCATCATGCTCAGTTACTTTCCAGCAAAAGTCAACATAGTCCCAAATTCATAACCAAATCGTACGCATACTGTCAATAGAACTTCAAATGCCAGGTACGACACTAATCACCCAATTCCCCCCATAAGAGCGCTTCCCCGCCTCTCCGGTCCACCACCCGAAAACTACAACACTTTCTAACAGTATGATCAAATCACTTGTAAAAGAAATATCTTAAAGGGGAAACCTTTCGTCAACATACAACGGTAATCAAAATTAGAGTTGGAACATATCTAATAAACCTAAAATTCATAGTTAAAAAAACCTGGCATTGCATTGCATTGTTCATCCACCATAAAATGGTCCAAATCACATAACAAAACGAAATTCCATCAAAAGTAAGAAACTTTACCTAATTCGTAAAATAGACAACATCCAACAAACATAGCCAATAATTTCCCAAACAAAATAATATCTCTACATACAATACATTTCTAAAATTTCAACAGATCTAAAACAAAAATCAAACAAATTTGCGATTATCTAGGCTCGTAAAACTTATATCGATCAACAGATACAATATACACAATCAAAAAAAATAACAAATTAAAATCAACAACTGTAGAAATAACAAATTAGGGTTCTTAAGAGAAATAATAAATTAAAAAAGTGACCTTATTAAGGGCTCTGGTACGAGAAGCTGCAACTCTATACATGATCGATTTATTGATTGATTGATGAAATTAAGAAAAAAAAGTGCAGATTTAAGGTTGAGTTTAGATGATTTGAGCTTTAATGGATGGATTTTCTCTCTCCTCTTTTTCTGGGTTTGTGGGAGAGTTGAGACTGTTTGTTTGGGGCGGAAAGTAGGAGGTTTCTTCGGCGTTTCTCGAGAGGAGAGAGAAAATTGGGGGAAAATGATGATGTTTGTTGGGCTTGTTTTTTTACTGTTGAAAAATTGGCCTAGTTTTTGTTGTGTTGGTATAGAATTTTATGTTGGACTTTACTATAAGATTGGGTTAGAGTTCTTGAAACTATTGCAAATGGCCATTTTATGTATCTTGCTTGTGTAGAAGTAGAGAAGTGGTCTTAGAGGTACATTTTGTTTGGTTTTCGTCTTAAAAGTATGTGTAGTTCAGGCGATGCTCTGAGTGGGTATTACATTGAATGATATGTTTTGAGCTTGTATTTGTTTTAGATTAGTTTGTTATATATGTTTATGTTACAAGTTACTCCCTCTGTCCCAGAATACTCTTTACACTCTCCTTTTTCACTTGTCCCAGAATACTCTTTACACTTCTATTTTTGGATATGACCCACTATTATTTTAATCCTTCTACCTTTTAACCATTGGCCCACACTCTCTCCTCCAAATAAAATAATACCACTTTTATTACCTACCATCTCTAACCATTGGCCCACACTCTCTCTCCACCAAATAAAATAATACTACTTTTACTACCTACTAACACCTATCACATCTACTTTTTCAATAAATAACAATTGATAACCAAACAACAACTTATCATCTAAAACTACGTGCCTTGAAAAGTGTCAAGAGTATTCTGGGACGGAGGAAATATATATATTTATGTGGAGTAATTATAGCGTATATAATAGTTGGTTGAGATAGTAAGAATTTTAAGTACTTTATAACTTGTTGGTTGCATGTTCGAATCTTACCATATGAAAGGAGTAACATTGTAGCTAGGGGTGTGCAAAAAATGCCACCCACCCAAAAAAAAAACTCATCCTTCCAAAACAATACAACCATCCAAAAATCTACCAACACCACTTGAAAACCCATAACACTAATATGGATGGAATATTGGATACCTTTTCTTATAATCTAGAGATATTGTCTCAGATAAACCCGACATATGATGTGTTTGGCGTCATTTAAGAAGGTGGTTGATGGTATTAAATGAGAAGAAGGTGGTTTGATGCCCTATTATTGTTCTGCTGCCAGCAATAAAACCCTTGAATTGTGCACTAAAACTAATGAATATCCTTTTGAATAGCTATCAACCACCTTCTTAAATAGCGTCAAACTCATCCAAAGTCAAACCAAATTTAATTCCGTCAGGTTTAATGACAAATTACAAATTTACGGTTATTCGCGATATGGGTGACAATGTGGGGGTTATTTGGGAAAAAGGACTATATGTCAAGATCATCTTAGATAATATCCCCATAATCTATTATGGCTTAAAATGGTCAAATTTAAGATTTCAGGGCCAAATTTAACCTTTCAAATTTCTCCTTTACCAGTGGTGAAGAAGGAACATAAATATAGGGGGTGGTATGGGGCAACAGTAAATAGTGAAGGGATGAAGTAGAGCTGATCATAAGGTGGGCCGGGCCGAGCCAAAAAATTGCCCATTGACCGGGACGGGCCAAAAAAATGTGCCCAAAGCCCATTATTTCGGGCCGAGTCGAGCGGACTTTTTCGGGCCAAAACGGGCCGGGCTAAAAAATTAGACTGAAATGTTTTTTTGGCTTGTCCAAAGCCCGCCCAAAAAAAAATTGTCCAAGCCTGCCCAAAAACCGGGCCGGGTCGGGCTGAAGTTGATCAGCTCTAGGATGAAGGTTGGGGGAACAATGAGTGGAGAGGGAGAATATGGTGGAACAATGGTGAGAAAAAGAAGAAGGGTTCTCTACCCAAACAACAATTTTAATTACATGGTTTGCTTTCCATTCGCCTTATTTCTCTTTTTTAAATCATTTCCACTTTCCCTTTATAAACCAAACCGCCCTTTAATCTATTTGATTATGCTAAACAGAAAAAAAAATAGAAAACAAAGAAAAGCTCCTCGCGTGCACGTGACGTTGAGATTGACGGAAGACGCACAACTGCTTCGGCGTGTATGGCCAGGATGGAGCCATAAGGCAATGGTGATTGGTGTGCCAATTGCCATACGACATATCATATAATGCCACAAAATAATGTTTGTATTATAATTTCAGCAGCATCATTATTAGCACTACTAGTCAACATTTTAGTTTTAAAAGATAGTTTCTTAGAACATCTATACTAATATATTAAAAGGCGTGCCTAAGTAAGAAACGACGTCACGTAGTGCCTTCACTTAGAGTGTTTTATGCCATGTAATCCACATACACTAAAAATTAGAAAATGCATTACGTAAGATTCGATCCCATGATCTATGATGAATAACCTTTAGGCTGCCCTCGCACAGGGCCCAACCCAGAAGCCCAAACGCTTGGAAGGAGGGGGAGTTGTAAGGGGAATTCTCCTTCAAGTACCCCTCATTTGGTGGGATTCGAACTCCTGACATATGAGGTGGAATTCCTACTAAGTGAGCCAAGCTAAACTTGACCATGTAGTAGGACAATAATCAAATACCAATATATATTAGATACCATAAATTTATTATCTTGAAATATTTCTTTAATCTAGAGTCAAATGATTAAAAAGGCACCCAATATTGACACCTCCAAAAGCAAGTTAAGCTATGGTATATTTTTGACTTTGAACTTGAAAGTCAGACAAAAACATCCAAACATGGCTGCATGGGAAAAGGGCCATTAGAAAGCCACCTTCATTGCTAATTGTTTTCCTCTGCTCTATGTTTCTAAATTCTTTAAGTAATCATGCCTAATGACATACAAATACAGTAATACAACTGTAATTAGACCGACCACCTAGATCTTAAACAAAATAGCGATATCAATAACATCATCCCGATAATTAAGTTCCTAATAATTAAAGCACTACTTATGCTGATACCAGTCTTATACAGTTATATGTCACATTCATATACTAGTCTTTATTCCCCTTTTTTTATTCAACGAATTATTTCATGGGAAAAACTAAATGATTATATATAAATCTATACTTCTATACTAATATATTAAAAGGCGTGCGTGACAACGTATATACGCCACGTGACACCTCTGTTACTATACTAGAATTGTCGAATGTGTTCATATATCATGTTAATTAACAAAAGTAAAATTGACTTGCAACAAGATTTGAACACGTGACCTCTTGCTATTATACATAGCGCAATTACCATCTCAACCAACTTTTAATCATGCTTTAAGTGTCTATAGTATTATATTTGTACCTTTTAAATGTTGAGTTTTCTTTAATATATTTTAATGCGAATGGAAAAAAATGCATATCAAATTCGGAAAACAATACCACCCGGGGAAATGCCCGGACCCAAATACTAGTTTATAATTTATACAATGCACTGCAATCTTTACAAAAATTTCCAATATTGTTTCATGCTGTCTATAGTCTATACATCTACTAGTCAAATGAAAAAAAGTGCATGATGCTTGCAGGCCAGGTGACATTGCATCACTGATAATAATTGGAGTATTAAATATTACTACTATTTTCCTATATTATACTACTAGAAGTATTTGATTCTTCTAATGTAATTATCAATGTTTTGTTTGGAAAATGTAATACAGTAATTGGAGTCCAATATAAGATAATTAGAGGCTGTCAAAAATGCAAATTGGATGATCTTTAAGAAATGAAAAAAATTCCCCCTTTCTTCCCCTTACTTCCATTTAAAGTTCTCTTCCTTTTACAATCATCAATCCAAATTTTTATAATTAAAATAACCTGAAAATAAGGAAATTATTACTACTAATGACATACATGCAAATATTTGAGTGGTAAAGAAAAAGATTTTATTGGACCAGTAAGACAACGTCTCTCACATGTTAACCAGGTTCAACTTAGTAAATCAGAAGCATTAGTACAAAAATGATTGATATGGATAATCTTCCCCCAAAAAAGTTCTAGTGGAATCTTATATTATCTCTATACTATAAGGGAAGAGGGGAGCAGTGGTGTCCCCATTTGAGATTACATTTTTACCCCTATTAAATAAATTATAGTTTAAGAAAAAAACTTCAAATAACACTCCTAAACAACTCAAAGTCAACACAATCAATGCAAATCAACAAAAAATTGACAAAGTTACTTTAAAAAAGGAAATTCACAAACAATTTAAAGTCATCACAATCAACATAAAATTGACAAAATAATATTAAATAAGGAAATTTACCATAAATTTAAAATGACACATTGAAAAACATACATATGATTATTGTTTAGAAAAGTCCATAAAACAAAATTAGAAGTGTGATATTGAAATACATTATCGATAATAATGTAGTATGTAAAAACTTGATGATGATTTATGATGTATTTAGAAACTTATACATTTTTTATCAATAAAATGAACATTGTGAACCATCACATAGTTTTAACTCCAACTATATGTTAAAAACAACAAAAGGTTAGTGACATTTAATTTCTAATTGCTTTATGCATTATATGTACTTCATTGATTTCAAATTATCTGCTCATAAAATAGCACAATCAAGAAGATCTAAAGTTATTGAAATGCTATAGACAATTACTTTTTTTTTTTGTGAGGTAAGATGAAGGAGACTCACTTGAGGGGGGATAAGGCCATAAGGGGAAATCCTCAAATGGGTCCCATGAGGTTTGATCCCTATACCTCAGGGATATGAGGTGGGAAGCGACGTCACTACTCCACCACCTCAACCTCTATAGACAATTACTTGGGGAAAGAAAAAATTTAAAGGGTTTACTGCGAAAGAATAACCAACAAAGAAAATAATTAAATCACGCACATAATTAAATCACGCATCGCGTGCATAGATTGCTAATAATTACATTATTGTAAGGAACATTGATTATCATTAAGCCAAGTATTAGTTAAACAGAGAAAAAGTTTCCTTGGGGTGAAAGGAATACATGCAAAACATAAGTAGGCTCTTACGTTCTACTAATTGCTTGGGCAAGAGGAAATCACATACAATGAGGAAAGCCTGCCAAGAGAGAAGATCCAATTCATCCAATATAAGCAGATAACACTCTTTAGGAACACTCAATTGCTATAGTAGCTTTAGACTTTTAAAGTTTCTAGAATGAAAGGATATAGAAAATTTTGAAATTCCCATAATATTCTTCTTTTACTTTTATTTGGCCTTTCTCGATTCCCATGTTTATTTTTGCAAAGGCATTCTAGTTGTGTCAAAGAGCAGATACATTAGTCGTTGATTAATAGAGAGGACGCAAGAGTGGTTTAGAATTTAGGCACATAGATAGATATCTACCTTTTTTTTTCTGACAATGGGGAAAAGGAAGACACAATTTTAGCCTAAGTTAGTAGTGAATTGTAAACAAATTCAAGCACAGACTTTTGCCATGTCATGATGTTGAACTTGTTGACGATTCACCTTTAACAAAAAAAACACCAATCTAAATTGAAAGCAGCAGTCTTGATTTGTTGGAGAGTCCATGATATTGTAACGGGAGCTTAAGCACATCCCTGCAAGGAGGTGACAATAATGTTAGCACAATTTGTAAGGAAAATAACTCGCTTGAAGTTGTGAGAGTAAACCCAGGTGATTGCTTGAAGGAAGACTTGTGCTTTAACATTAAGAGCAAAAGTGGCTAGCCCAGAACATCCTCCTCCTCGACGACTTCCTTGTGGATTGCCAAAGTGGTTTGGCTAAGTATGTAAGACCCAGGCTAGGCCGCCACACGTCACACGAGTTGCTTTACTCCAAGCCGCATCCATTTGAATCTTGTGCTGATGAAACCCAGCATGGGATTGTCCCAAGTGAACGACACAAAAACCTGGATGTAAGAACCGCAAATTGTTGAGGATAGGAAGCCTCATAAGCTTAGAATCCATAGCTTCAAACTCAACTACTTGTTGAGTAATACGTGACACCCTGGGAGGAACATTGCGGAAAATCCTCTCGTTCCTATGTAGCCATAGACTCCAAAGAGTCCAAACAATTTTTTTTAAATCTTGGACTGTGGAGTTCATCCTCGCTCTAAAAGAGCAGGATATGTTTGATAATCCACTCTGAACAAGACAGGTGGTTACCTTGTTGAAGTTGAATAGAGAAAGGAAAGAGTTGCCAAGTAACAAGAACAAAAAAAATATGATGCTATGTTTCCAAAGCTTGATGACAAATATCACAATGAGGCTGTATAGGAATTTGACGCTTGTGGAGCTGATCTTTGGAAGGTAAACAATAGATTTAATTTTGTTGTTCTCTACATTTAATTTTTGCTTGTTTTCAGAAAAACAAGAAAAGTTATATTTTGAAAAGATCAAAGTTTGGAAAAAAAATAAGAAAAATTTAGAAAAAATCAGAAAAGTTTAGTAAAAATAAGAAAAAAATAAGAAAATTTAGTAAACATAAGGTAAAGATAACATGTCTTTAATAATTATAATGCATGTATCAAAAACAATTTTTAAAAATATTATCCAAAAAAAAAAAAGTTAAAATTAATCTCGTAATGTTCTACCTAGTACATCCTCATTTTTATTTATTTGATACTGAGCGAAAATGCACATTTACCCAATAAGGGGACCATAAGAAGAATGGTTAAATTCCAATTTCCCATCTTAAGACCAAAGTACATGTACATTCTCATTTTCATTTACTTGATATTGAGCGAAAATCCACATGTACCCAATAAGGGGACCATAAGAAAAATGGGTAAATCCCAATTTCTCATCTCAAGAGTTAAGACCAAAGTACATGGTTCTCACTTCTGGATTTTTTTTTTATTTACTGAGTAGGTAATTTACCCAATAGGTATAGACAACAATACTATTATAATTATCTATCTTTAGTGGATAGTTAACCTGTATGGAAGATGTAAGAAACTCCTTATTACATACTTTAACATTAAACAAACCTAGATTTGTAATTTCTTGGTATGCAAAAGTGTTCAAATGTAGCAGTACCATATAGCAAATATTACGGCATTTTTATTGTTAAAAAAGTATAATAAGTATTTCTACTACAGATGAAGTATACCTCCAAATTAGGAGGTCAAAGAGTTTTAAAAAACATTATTGGTGGAAAAAAATGTGAATGAAAGATCCCACTAAATTGAATTGGGCCCATGCATCTAATAATCCTCCATTTTAAAATACTTGACACGGTTTGACTTTTTCACTACTTACACAATCTTTTTCAATTGTATTTTGTGAATTATATGTAAGGAAAAATATAGTCACGTGGCATCTTGTTAGACTCGTCTCGACATATACTTTCAAAATATCGAATTTTTTAAAAATAAATTTTACTCAAGCATGTTGAGAGAAGAGTGTCAAATATTTTGAAACAAATGAAGTATAATTCACATAAGAATATTCCATAAGATTAGGTGTCCACAAAGCATATATTGAATTCCAAATTTGTTTGACTCAACCCAAAAAAGTGAGTACAAGTTTGCAACTAGTAAAATCCAACCATTTCTCCAACGATGTATCTAAACGAGTAATCAGGAAAAAAGAAAACAATATAGAAAGAAAATAAGAAAAACAAAAAAACCAATAAAATCTCATTATTAGGTCCCACAACAGTTTCTCTTTCCTCGGTCTCATCCTCATTTATATTCCAAAGCCCCTTCAAAACTCATAAGTTAGAATCTAGAGGCTGGGAAAAAAGATCAAAAACTTTGGGATTTTCTAATACCATCAAATTTTACTGTCTAAAACCAACCACATATATATAATATATACTAGTTCTTCATATCCATCAACTATTTGGTATAAGTCAGCCACACGACGAGTTGTTGCAACATAATGCACCGGAAGGAGTAGCACAACAAGCCAAAGAGGCAACTGCCACTCCCACCCCCGCACCAGCTTCCTTTGCTATCTCCTAATAGATAGGGTGGTTATTTTGGATTGTTTAATGGAGTTATGTTTAATTAACAATGTTGCTATAAAGAGAAAACTTGTTTGAATTCCTACATATATATATAAAATATTGTTTGAATTAGTCCTTGGTTTTCTTTTGGTTGCTATGAATTAATCTTTTTGTGAGTTTTTCTTCGGTTTTGATTTATTGTAGTCTCCAACAAGGTTTGTATATCTTTCTAAAAGACTCGCTGATGACTCCCTAATCCTTATTAATTTTTACGGTTGTTCCTTTCTTAGCAACTATATATAAACCACATGCATGCAATGCATATACGTTATATGAGGACTCTTAATTGACTCACTATTTCTATCAATCAGTTTTATTTATTAGATTATGTTTTGGCAAATCAGCTTTTTTTATTGTTACTTGTACATTGTCTACCTAAAAAGCAATATTGTTCTTCTAACTCTCTGAATAGTTAATATGCACCACAAAAGATAAAAAAACTCTCTTAGTATGTGAACCTATTGTCACTTGCAAATTTATTTCTTTGTCGCTGCACGCTGCCTACTAGCGTCATACTCCCGTTGGATCGATTAATCAAGGCACCCAATATGCTTGCTAGGCTATGTGGGTTATGAAATTTGGCTATGTGTGGGAAAGATGGCTACAGAAAGAGTTTCTAAGGAATGCTCTTCGATTGCTTGAGAGAGATTACAAGTGTTGGATGATTTGTACAAGTGAATGGGAAATGCCTATTTATAGGCTTTTATCATAACTTCCACTAAATCTAGAAAGTTTCAAACCTTCTCAAATGTAGATTTCTACACAAGGCTATCCTAGAACAATCTAGACACTCTTCTGTATTTATGTACAACAAGGAATCTCCTAGAAATATTCTAGAAGCACTCTAGCCTAGAAGCTTACTTATTAGATCATACTAGGCACTTCTACAGTGGCGGAACTTCATGGGGTCCGGTGGGAGCCTCGGCCCCGGCCAACTTATGAATTTTCCTAAAAATTAAGGTTGAAAATGTAGATTTTATAAATAATAGGTTAATTTTTATATTTGTCCCCTTTAAAAATGCAAATTATATTTTTGGCCCCCTCTAAAATATATTTATGGTTCCGCCCTGCACTTCTAGAACCTTAATGCAATAACTCATATTTTTGGGCCTCAAACCCAATATGTGGTTCGACCATTATCTTTATTGGCCCAAAATATGATGGACCCCAAGTTTGAGCCCATTTGAAGCCTGTTTTGGGACCCTAAATGGCCCTTCCAAGTATGCCTAGTGACGCTTGTGGGAGTGTCAGGCGTTATCCATGACAATATGCCAACTAACATAACAACCTTTTTTTCGAGAGGTACTAAGATGGAGATTACATCGGTACGTTCCAAAATAATCTGAACAATTTTCTTTTATATCTACCTCGTATTAATTTAAACACTTCGTTGTCATTTTTTTTAGGAAAAAATGGCGCAAACAAAACCAACTATTGGTTTGGTGCACAAAACAGCACGAACTAGACGAGGTGTGATGCACAACACAAACTTTATGGCATAGGTGCATGAATCAACATACATGACGATTTTGGCCTGAGATTTGTTTACCAAGCCTTAAAGTTTGTGTTGTGGAACCATGCCAAAATTGTTGTTTATGTTGATCCATGCACTCATGCCATAAAGTTCATGTTGTGCATCACACCTTGTTTAGTTCGTGCTGTTTTGTACACCAAACCACTAGTTGGTGCTATTCAAGCCAATTTTTCCATTTTTTTTTATAAAAAATCTATTTTTGCCATTGTTTCACCTATTATTAATTTATTATATTAGTTTTCTTACTCCCTTTGATCCACATTCTACCTTTATCAATAGAAAAAGCTCAACTTTCTCTCTTCTTTTCCATTAAAAAATCCCCATCAACTCTTATCAAAACTACTTTTTAACAAAATAACATTTGACAATTACACTATAACTTATCACTTTAAACTACTTGTCCCAATAAGTATTCAGATTTTTGTGGAACGGAGGATGTAATTAGGGATGGCAGTGGGGTGGGTCAATTAGGAGAGCAGCCCATCTCCGCCCAACTTGGGCGAGGATGGGTTTAGGTTCGGCGGGGATGAGGCGGAGATGGGGATGAAAATCGTACCCGTAATGGGTGGTGGAGCGGGTGTAGATTTATGTTATCCCCACCCGCCCCGCCCTATCCCCACCCGCCTCGCTTGTCCTTCATCTCATACCGTACTCTCTATTAAAAAACATATTATATATTAGAATATTTATTATTAAAATTCAATTTATATATATCTTATTAATAATTTTATTTTGCAACTGTAGTACTGGAGATTGTATGGGATTATTGGGAGAATAGTTACGGGTATGAAATAGGTACGACGCATGTACGAAGCGAGCGTGGGTACCCATACGGGTGGTGGGGCGGGATGGGTCTTGAATTTTTGCCCCGGGATGGGTGGTGGGGCGGGGATGGGAATTTTATGTGGGTGCGGGTGTGGAGGGACCATCCTCCGCACCAGCGCCGCCAAATTGGCATCCCCAGATGTAATTGAGTATGGAGAGTTTTTTTTTTTAACAAAGAATAGTGTCATTTTATATTTAGAAAATTTAAGGATTTACATATTTGGGTGTCTCATATAATAGATTAAAGAGAGCGTCCGATTTTATAGAAAAATTCCCTCTTGCTTCCCCTTACTTCCATTTAAAGTTCTCTTCCTTTTACAATAATCAATCCAATATTTTGTGATTGACATAACATCAAGATAAGGAAATTATTACTACTTCGTACCCGTCGAACCGACCCGAAATACACGAGATCTGTTTTCACCCGAAATAGAACCAAAAAGTGAAGTAACCCCACCCAAAATAGAACCAAAACGTGAAGTATCGACCTTAAAATAATGACCCGAATCCAAACCGCCCCGAAATAATAATGAATTACTTTTCACAAACATTAATTTATGCGTTTTATATAGTTGCTAGAAAAGAAAGTCGACCTTACTTGAATTGATCAGACCAGAACCAACCAGAACTGATCTGATGCAGACCCGACTAATCAAACCCGCACCAGTCCCGAACACATTGCTGACCTGAATATGACCCCACTCGTACCAGACCCGTATGATCCGTTTGCCAACTCTAAATTCAACTTAGTAGATCAGATGAATTAGTATAAAAATGATCAACAAAGATAATCTTCAACCCCGAAAAAACTTCTAGAAGAATTTGATATTATAACCACATTGTTGTAAGGAACATTCCTCATCATTAAGCCAAATATACATTAATTAAAGACAGAAAAAGTTTACTTGATTGAAAGGAAATACATGCAAAACATAAGTATGCTCTTACGTTCTACTAATTGCTTGGGCAAGAGGAAATCAGTCAATCACATACAATGAGGAAAGCTTGCCAAGTGAGAAGATCCGATTTATCAAATATAAGCAGATAACATTTTTTAGGAACATTCAATTGATATATTAGCTTTAGACTTTAAAAGTTTCTAGAATGAAATGATATAGAAAATTTTGAAATTCCCATGATAGTCTTCTTTGACCTTTTTTTTTTTTTTTGCCTTCCTCAATTCCCATGTTTAATTTTGCAAAGGCATTTTAGTTGTGTCAAAGAGCGGATACATCAGTTGTTGATCATATGAGAGGACACATTAGTGGTTTAGACTTTTTAGGCACATAGATGATAGATATATAGTTATTCTCTTCCTTTAATTTTTGCTTGTTTTTAGAAAAAAAATAAAAAATAGTTATGCTTTGAAAAAATCAAAGTTTTGAAAAAATAAGAGTAATTCTGAAAAGTTGAGTAAAAATAAGAAAAAATCAGAAAAGTTGAGTAAATAATAAGATAAAGAGAACATGCCCTTAATAATTATTAATTTATTATGCATGTATCAGTAACAATTTTTAAAAATATTATCTAAAAATAAAAAAGTTAAAATTAATCTGGTAATGTTCTACCTAGTACATCCTCATTTTCATTTACTTGCTATTGAGCGAAAATGCACATTTAAAAAGAAAAAGTTAGAGATAATTAAAGAGGGGGACCATAAGAAGAATGGTTAAATCCCAATTTTCCATCTTAAGACCAAAGTACATGGTTCTCACTAGGAATTTTTTTCGATCACTGAGTAGGTAATTTACTCAATAGATATAGACAACGACAACTAGTATAGAGTCCAACTCAACAGTGATAATAATATTATAATTATCTATCTTTAGTGGATAGTTAACCTGAATGGATAAATGTAAGAAACTCCTTACTACGTACTTTAACATTAAACAAACCTAGATTTGTAATTTCTAAGTATGCAAAAGCGTTCAAATGTAGTTGTACCATATAGCAAATATTGCGACATTTTTATTCTTTAAAAAATTATAATAAATATTTTTGAAATAGTTGAAGTATACTTCTTTCATCTAAAAAATACTTGACATAGTTTGACTTTTCTATTGTTCATACAATCTCCTTCTACTGCATTTTCTGAATTATATGTAAAGAAAAATATAGTCACGTGGAATCTTATTAGACTCGTCACGACTCACGACATATACTTTCAAACTATCAACTTTTTATAATTTTTACTTATAGAGAATTAGAGAGTTTTTAACGCTTAAAAATACATATTGACAGATGTGTCGAGAGAAGTGTGTCAAATATTTTGAAACAAAGGAAGTAATTTATTAAGAATATTCCATAATAGTAAGTGTCCACGAAGCATAGATTGAATTCCAAATTGTTTGACTCAACCCCAAGAATGTGGGTACAAGTTTGCAACTAGTAAAATCCAACTATTTCTCCAACAACCTATCTAACGAGTAATCAGGGAAGAAGAAAACAATATTGAAAGAAAATAACAAAAACAAGAAAACCCCAATGAAATGAAATCTCATAATTAGTCCCACAACATCTTCTCTCTCCTCTCATTCTCTTCTTTATATTCCAAAAGCCCCTTCAAAACTCAGAAGTTAGAATCTAGAGGCTAGGAAAAAAAATCAAAAACTTTGGGCTTTCTAATACCATCAAATTTTACCGTCTAAAATCCACCACATATATATAATATACTACCTTCATATCCTAAGATCCATAACTCTTCCATGTGATCTCAGTCAATATTCACATACATATATTCATTTGTGATTTATATTAGTATATAGTATTATTTCCTAAAACCCTCTTAATAGGGTAACTCAAGTTGATCAATGGAGCCCAAAATTGTTACTGGAGAAGGTGGTTATGTTCTTGATGATGTTCCACACTTGTCTGATTATCTCACTAATCTCCCTGTAATTGCTTCTTTCTCTCTTGATTTTTTGGTTTTAATTTTATTTTTTTGAGGTGGGTTTTTTTTGTTGATCTTAAAGTTGTTAACTTTTAGTATTTATATAGAAGTTTGAGCTTGATCTTCTTTGTTTCAAGGTGATTGTGATTCTGGGTTTTTTTCATTTGTTGATGGGTATTTTTCTTATGTACCAGAAGATTCTATAGATTCCAGAAATTTGGAGAATTAATATTCAAATCTTTAGCAAAACCCTGTTGAGTGTTGACCAATCATTAAATTTTGCTAATATATGATTTTTTTTTTTTTTTTTAAAATTTGCAGACATATCCGAATCCATTACAAGACAATCCTTCATATTCAGTAGTCAAGTAAGCAACAATAATCATCTGATCATTCATCAAAGTTTTCAATTTTTCAGTATTTTTTTTTGACTTGGAGAAATGCTTTTTTGTTTTGTTATAATAATAGAAATATTATCAACTAACATGTGCATGTATTACTTGACTCATCACTTTTTCTTTATTATAATTGATTTATTTCAATTTCCTGTCTTTTAATCAGGCAATATTTTGTGGACTTTGATGACACTGTTGTTCATAAGGTTAGTCATTTTACTTTTAATGTATGACTTTCTGTAAAAGGTTGTTATCCATGTTACTTGGAGTCTTCAAATGTTTCAGTTTTTATCGAAGTATTGGATATGCATATATTGAACATTTTTTTACTTTCTCAAATTAGTACATATATGTTGGTAATTAGTAGTTTGTGATCATAGGAAACTGAGATTGAGATGGGTATGTATTCTGATTTTATAGGCTGTTCAACACAAAAATGGTCCTAGGGGTATACATTTTCGACGACAAGGTCCTCGGCAAAAGGTACTAAACTCATACTATATGTGTAGTTTGTGAAGATTAAAATGGAAGTTATATTTAGTCTATGATTGTGGTTGCTAACTGCATTTCATGAATCATGATGTAGGTGTATTATAAGTCAGATGAAGTTACAGCATGTATTGTTACTTGTGGAGGTCTATGTCCTGGGCTTAACACTGTGATCAGGGAATTGGTTTGTGGCTTGGATTACATGTATGGCGTCAAAAATATCCTGGGAATTGAAGTGAGTTCTCATGTTATCACAATCTGATATTTTTCTGACAGGAAATCTGTGTTTCTTTGCTTATAAGCTTATTTGTCTATGATGGATTGAATAATTGATGGAATTCGGGGTAAATTTTGTATATGTAGTGTGGCTACAAAGGATTCTATGCTCGAAACACAATTCCGTTGACACCTAAGGCTGTTGACAGCATCCACAAACGGGGTGGAACTATTCTCGGCACATCAAGAGGTGGCTATGTCACTTCCAAAATTGTTGACAGCATTAAGGACAGAGGAATTAATCAGGTATTCCCCCACTTTCTCTGTGTTTCACTTATTGAGAAACGGAGGAAGTATTATATAGTGTTCTTGATGTTCAGTCACAATTTCATCTACGTATATAACATTCTCGATTTCATGTGATTAGGTATACATAATTGGAGGAGATGGAACTCAAAAGGGTGCATCAGTTATTTATCAGGTACTTAGTTTAGGAATCTGATTTCAGGCTTTGAACTCATGTATGGTAACTGGGAAAGCATCCCTTACTAATAATTTTCCCATTGTTGCATATCAGGAAGTAAGAAAACGAGGTCTTAAGGTCTCAGTTGTGGGGATTCCCAAAACGATTGATAATGACATTCCGGTATTATTTCTTCACTCTCGATTTTTTCATATTTGTTATCATTTCTGAACAATAGTCAATAAACTTACTGTTGTTTTGACATTGCTTGTTGTTCTGATGGTTTCTTATACTTCCACTAGATCATCGACAAATCTTTTGGATTTGACACAGCAGTGGAGGAGGCACAACGTGCTATCCATGCAGCACACACAGAAGCTGAAAGTGTTGAAAATGGGATTGGTCTTGTCAAGTTAATGGGTCGTGACAGTGGTAAGGTCACAAGTTTTTAAGCATACATTAAACTATTAAAGAGTTCGAACTTGTTATCCCTGATATTAGAGTAGCATAGAAAAAATTGATTGATTGCGTAAGATTTATGCTGCAGGATTCATTGCGATGTTTGCAACCCTTGCTAGCCGAGATGTTGACTGTTGCTTGATTCCGGAATCACCCTTCTTTCTCGAAGGGCCCGGTGGACTCTATGAGTTCATTGGGAAGCGGCTCAGAGACAACGGCCACATGGTTATTGTCATAGCTGAAGGAGCAGGCGAGAAGTTAGAAGAACGAGATCCTTCAGGAAACAAAGTTTTTAAGGACGTTGGTCTGTGGTTGTCTCACATGATCAAGGTATGATTTTCAACTTATACCCTGTCAAGTCAATAATAGAAACATCTACACATGCTAACCAGATTATGCTGTATTGTAACAGGAGCATTTTGCTAAAACACAGTTGAACATAACTCTTAAATACATAGGTAGGCTTTTTTTTTTTTTTTTTCTTTCCATGATTTTATGTTCTATTTACCAAGTGCTAGGTTATAAAAGTGAAATTTTTTGCTTCTTAATATCTGTTATCAGATCCTACATATATGATCCGAGCTGTTCCTGCTAACGCATCAGACAACGTTTACTGTACCATTCTTGCTCAAAGTGCAATTCATGGGGCTATGGCTGGCTACACTGGTTATACTGTCGGGCCAGTCAATGGTAGACAATGCTACATACCTTTCTATGTAAGTTGTTCTCGTTTGAAAGTCGTCTCTCTGAATTATCCTTGTTTCTTCCATATCTATATTAGTTAAAACATTTTTTTCATTGTTCTAATGCTTGCAGCGCGTCATCGAGAAACCAAACAAGGTTGTGATAACAGATAGAATGTGGGCTAGGCTCCTGTCTTCAACAAATCAGCCTAGCTTTATGACGCCGCTCAACAGTGCTGTTGTGGGAGGAAAGCAGGATGAGATAGTGGTTACCAAGTCCTCTGCTGAAGAGACAATTGAGAATGAGAAGTGTACACCATCATCAACCTCATCACCAATCCTTAATAATCACGTCGATGATCAGCATTTGACGAGCAACGGATCTGCCTAGAATAAAAACGGTTTCAATTTTTTCACGATTCTGGAAACTTCTGCTGTTTTGAGGGAACAGAGGAGAAGAATAATGATCAGCTACTTTGAATTTGTCCTATGTTAGTGGTTGTCTAATAGTAGGAGATACCACTAAATTGTTATTAAGTAAACTCTTAAGGAACAACTAGTATTTGTGCCTTTTTGTAAAAATTGAAGAGTGAATTGATCTATGTAATCATGTTTGAAAGGTTTTCTATGCCAAAATAATTTGTTTTGTAGTTGTAAATGATGAAAATTGTTCATCATCTTTTTAACCTTTTTGTTGCCAATATCAAGATGGCCAATGAAAATTGACAAAATCCTTGATGTTGTTCTTTTACCTTTTGTTTATCAGTACTGTCTACTCTCCTCCAAATAGAGAGAGACTATTTTCCAGTTTTCTTGCCATTTCAGGCTAAAGTAAGGGTGCGTTTTCTTCACCTAAATTTATTAGGCTTGAACTTATTAGACCTGATCAGCCCTGATTTTTAGTTACTTTTTAGCCCTGATTGAACCTGATTAAACCTTGAAACTTATTTTTTAAGGTGAAGAGAACACACCTTTAGTAAGATATTGCATACGTTAATCATTCAGGCAATATGCTCCAAGAAGCAAGTACTTGTTTCAAACAAGTCATGGTCATTAGGTTCCACAAACAATGACAAGTTTGATGAGTAATCCCGTGAAAATAAAATGGTCCGACATAACTAAACCAAAGCCTTGACATTTTCAAAGGAAGTTTTGTTTTGTTAAAGAAGGAAAAAGTCAAGTAAATTGCGTTAGATTAGAGGCTAGAGGTGATAATTTTAGGCTTAGGAGATTGGTTATTCTGATTGTAATAACTTATTTAATATATTAATGTAATTGCTCTTCTTTTTAACAAAAAAATGAATTGATATCGTGGAAGAAAATCTCAAGTTTGGATTCAATTGAGGTAAATATTCATCTGTTTAATTAATATCTAAACTGAATTTCAACAAATCTTAAATCTTGTTCCAATAATTGTGCTAATAAACATAATATGTGGAGTGTCGGTTGTTTGATTATTTCTCATGAATATTTGTTCATTCATACCCATTAAGCAACTTATTACTCATCTTTAAAGTTATTTATTCTCTATTATACTCCCTCCGTGTCATTTTAATCTACACACTTGCACTTTTCACGCATGTCAATGCAAAACTTTGATGACATATATCTTTAGTTTTGTGTTTGTAAAAATTATAAAAAGTACATATTAATAAAATACATGTTATGATGAATCTAACAAGATCACACATGACTATATTTTCATCCGCGTATAAATCACAAATGATGGTCAAAGTGAAATTTGTGAATAGTGTAAAATATAAAAGTGTAACAATTTAAATAAAACGGAGGGAGTATAAAGGAAGGGGGAGCTATGGTGTCCCCTATAATTTACTTAACTGCCCATTAGTAAATCAACTACTACTAAAAAAGGAAAAAACAAAGTCAAGCTCAAATATAGTATTAAAAAGAAACATTGATTATAAGATTTAGTACTTTCATGCTGAAAAAAAAAAGTAAAAAGGAATATTACATTTATCAAATATTTTATCAATCGATTTACAAACACAATCAAGTATTATATCAAAACAGAAAATTCAATCAATTAACAAAGTGAAATGATTTAATTTAACACAAAATACTATGTTAATACAACATAAGAAATCCTAAAAAAATTCACTTAACATTCTTTTATCGTTCATCAAGTTTAATTTAAAAAACCTAAAAGAAAGAATAAGTAAAAAATTAATAAAAGAAGGGTTAAGTGGTAAAGGCTTAACCTACGAAATTTAGCCAAAAAAATGTCTAATGTTTAAATTTTTACACATGTTTATCCCAAAGAAGTTAAAATTTATGATTGAAAAAATTTTAAAACAAAAAATCAGGCACGCATCACGTACATAATTTGCTAGTATCTACTAGACCAACTTCTCGATATCAATACATATCAAATAAAGATTACTGACTTGCTATTAAATACCCATGGCCTATTCTCTTCGGCATAAAACAACTGAACTGAACTAAATTATAACTAATTAATAGTAATGACCATCATTTAGGAATTGAACTGAACTGAACCGAACGGAATTGAACTGAATTGAAAATAAGTTGGGGAAAACAGGCTCCAATTTTTTTTCCAAATAATCCGAAATCGATTTCGAATAGGATATTCTACCAAATCAGATCGGATTATCAAATAATTTTCCAAATCCTATATTTAACCCACCCCTATATGCACCCACAAAAAAGAAAAAGCACATCAAGGTCTTAAAATTCCTTTTACCATTGCCTATTGGTCTATATACTCTAAAACTATATAATTCACCAAAGTTCAATTCCTCTCATAAGTAGTTCTTAAGCTAAAACATAACATAATTCTGTGTCTTCTTCACCTTATTTTCTCACTCCAAGAAAATCAATCATCAAAGATGACGATTAGATTCGTGTTGATGGTGAACAAACAAGGCCAAACTCGTCTAGCCCAGTACTACGAATACCTCACTATCGAACAACGCCGTGCACTTGAGGGTGAGATTGTGCGCAAATGTCTCGCTCGTAATGAGCAGCAGGTGGTTTTTTTTACTTTGATCTCTATTTTTACAACTTTTAAATTCTGGGTTTTGTTTTTAGCAATCAAAATTGATCTGGGTTTATCCAATTTGGGATCTTTTGTATGTTTTTGGGGAAATTAGATCAAATCTGGAATTTTTCTGTTATGGGTAGTGAAATTGGTTATTTATTTGAATAATATAAGTTGAATCTGATTGTTTGTTGTTGTGAATTTGAGCTGTTGGTGTTTTGGGTGCTTAGGGTTTTGATTTATCCTTCCAAAGAATTGTATTTGTTTAATTTTTTATTTGACTTTTTGGGAAGGTGTATAGTGGAGTAATGCCTGAACAGAACTTGTTCAGAATAATTTATGGTGGTGTATTTAGCAAAAACAATAGTATTTTTATTATAAAAGGTAGTATATTTATACAAAAAAAAGTAGTACATAAAAACCCAACATATGACCTGATTATAGGTATATTATCAAAGTGATAATTTTTGGTTCCAATGTGGTACTTTATTGATTAAATGTACTATTTTTTTTACTAGATATACTACTTTTCTTGATGATGTGAACAAAAAATGTGTAAAATGGTTATGAATTGGGCAAAGCTCGTGCATAGTGCGAGGTGAATTTTGAGTATGATCTTAGCTTACTCTTAGATACCAACAAGAAGCAATCTTTGTAATTTTGTGGAAAAATTTGTGTTTATGTTATTTCAAATTTCTTTGATGTTTTATGTCCCTTATCTCAAATTGTTGTGTAGCTTTAAAGGTGTTTGGCCTGTTTTATTGCAATTATTACTAGGTCATTAGATTGTGCTGCATTCTGATTTGAGTCTCGGGATATGAAAACTGCATCTACTCAGCTGCTAATTTTAGTCTGGCTTTATAAGTTGTTTGTACTTTGTATTGATTGTACTTTTGCACTGACAAATTACTGAAAAGAAGTCCTCTCTTTGACATGACAGTGTTCGTTTGTGGAGCATCGCAACTACAAGATTGTGTATAGGCGTTATGCATCACTGTTTTTCTTGGTTGGAGTTGACAACGATGAGGTGAGTAACTTCAAAGTTGTGTTTCTGAACTGTTTTTTACTGTGTTTGGTTTAAAACTGCTTAAAGTAGTTCTCTATGTAAGTGAACAAGCATGAATGCAAGTTTTTGCGCACATTTTCACTTTTATGACCATCCTTGTGGGTGTTGGTGTGCTTATAAGCTCAACACCTCTTAAGAGTATGGTATCTATGTTATGTGGGGAGGTTGAACATCTGTGACTTCCAAAGAAAAAGTTGCTGAAACGAACACTCTCCATTCATATGTCCCTCAGCTTATGGGCCTATATGGGGATATGTTGTGCACTTTACAACAAGAATCCATTTTTAAAAGATCGTGGGTCTCACTATATGATGATGCGGTACTAGTATATTATGTTAGGAGCAAACACTACCACTTAAAATTGTAACTATGATGTTTTCTCCACTAAAAAAGATTGAGAATCGCAGGTATTCTCTGATTGGTTCTGTGATTCATGTTGTGCTGTAAGTTGTAAATGTGCTCTATGCTGAAAGCGTTCCGGCATCAGTTATGACAGATAGGCAGTTGGTGTTTCATCCCATTTTTTGTTTTGTACACAATCGTCATTCTGATATTTTCTTATGATCTTCATTTTACTTGCCTTTTCATTTCCTTAATTTTCAATAGTAGATGAGTAATGGGTTTCTGAAGTGTGGAACATCTGCTTCATAACATGATATCATAAATGAAAGATGCACCTTTCAAACAGTAACCCATTATATTGGTATTTTGGATATCGTTTTCTGCTGGTATGTTTTGACGATTCCTCCTCTGGAGGGTTTGAAGATAGCAGGGACTGTGTGTATCAGTATTAAGCAGTGATCATATGATCTATGCTGAAAGAATTCCCTGCAACATTAATTGGGGAAGATGGGCAGTTGAGATCTCATCTACTGGTATCTCAACAATCATCTTCCCTACATTCTTTTCAATCCTATATTCCTATCCCCCCCCCCTTTTTTTCTCTTCTTTTCCATAAATATGAGCTTTGCTTGCCTGTCAAAGTTACGTTTCTTTTCTTAAGTCTCAAAGGAGTACATCTGGTTTTTAAGGTGTCAAGTAACAATAGAATACTTAAGTGAAAATAGAATACTTTACATTATGATGCGCTTGGTAGACAAACCTATGAAGAATTTCTGATTATTACCTGTAAATTTAGTTGTTTGAGTATGTTTAGTTTATGAGCACGACTTTGCTTGTTTATACATGAATGTGCCCTGTGACAGGCTGACTACATGGCTTCATGTAAGAAAGTTGTGCGTTTCTTTAGGATAAGAGGTGGTTAAGCTCTGGAAATTCAAATTTCTGAAGTTTTAATCTTTTTTGGCATCTGTCAATAGCTGGTGCTAAGTCGTACTTATCTTTTATCTTAGTTCCATTAAAAGCTTGACTGTTGAGTTGTATACGAGTATTGTATCAAGGAAGACCATGTTTAACACTATTAACTTGACACTTAGGTAATTTATACGAGTATTGTGTGATCTTCTGCTACATGTGACACATATTATATGTTTATGGTACACTTATATACTTTAGCAGTTTAGCTTGTTGTGTACCTTTAAAATAGTTATACTTGGTTTTTGTTATCCCTACTAATGTATTAAGTATTGGTCGATCTATCTTGAAGTTAGATGTAGGTTTGTTGTAGAGGGAATTGCTTGGACACAAGGGAAGTGTTCTTAAGAAACACATATATCTTGAATTGTCTAATGCAAGGGTGCTTCTGAAGTTGTAATGCTAATTTCTCATCAATGAAATTCTTATATAGTTATACCTTCATTACTCTCTTTCCCTCTCTTCTTAAAGGGTGTGTAGGGGCTGAAAGAAAATGTTTGACTGTTCTATTGTATCTTTCATCCCTGTACTGCCTTTCAGCTTCAGATACCGTTGTGGTGCAAATAAATGAAAATAGCATCACGCTGATTCTTGTATCAAATGGTCTGACTCATTTAGATGATCCTATTAGTTGAACTAATACAGTAAAAGTTGCAAAAAAAAAAAAATGGTAAAAAGTTAGTCTATGAAACTCATACAAAGACCTTTTTGTAGCCTCTTGTATGTGCTTTTTTTTATTGGCAATGCACGGATGGAAACGTTCTGTGTTTTGAATTCTTATTCATGTTGCATGAATTAACTCCCACCTCTGCATTGTTGAGTAAAAGAATCTTTTACAATTTCAATTTAACCGCCTTTCATGTTTCACAGAATGAGCTAGCGATTTTAGAGTTCATACATTTATTGGTTGAAACCATGGATCGACACTTTGGCAATGTGGTAAGTATTATCAACTCTTGCATATCTTTCTTTCTCCCATTCATCTCATTGTCTGTGTTCCTAATCTTGATCACGATAACGCAGTGTGAGCTAGATATCATGTTCCATCTAGAGAAAGCACATTTCATGTTAGAAGAGATGGTGATGAATGGATGTATCATCGAGACCAACAAGTCGAACATTTTGGCCCCGATACAATTGATGGATAAAGCATCTTGATTAATGTACCTATTTAGGCATATACTGTATATGTTAATATTCTTGTTAATCAAGGGCACTGCCCCTTTTTTTCTTTTATAAATTTTTTATTGTATGTTTGGATTCGAATCAAGAATTGCTGTTAATTGTCACTTATTTTGTTACTGAGACTCTGAGAGCCCGTTTGATTCAAGAATGTGCGAGGAAAATGTTTCTTTATGCGGAATATATGAGATATAATGTGAACTTCTGAAGCTTGCAGTTCATTTCTGAGACTCACTGGCAGCAATAGTCCTGGGAAAATTGTGCATCTCTTTATTAGTAAAGGTCTTCACTATTTTGATGGAACCCCTTGAGTGTTTTTAGGGGTGTAAATGATGCGAGTCGAGTTCGAGTTTGAGCTAGCTCGACTCGACTCGTTATCATTTTGAGTCGAGTTCGAGTTGAGTCGAGCTCACTCGAGCCGAGTTTGACCGAGCTTTGACCGAGTCGAGCTTTGACCGAGTAGATTTCGAGTAGCTTGCAAGTGTCTCATGTTAAAAGCAACCCTAAGGTAGAAAAATGTTGAATTTAGGTATTTTGCTATTGATAATTGGGTTATCGAGCTTCTCACGAGTTTTCGAGTCGAGTATCGAGTTGCTCAACTTGACTCGCCAACATCTCGAGCCGAGTTCGAGCTCGAGTCGAGCTCACTCGAGTCGACTTTTGACCGAGTCGATCTCGAGTAGCTCGCGAGTTGTCTCGTCTCATTTACACCCCTAAGTGTTTTACTCCATAGGAAGAGAATTTGACTAAAAAACATACGGAAAAGAGAAGTCAATTGTCGGAATATTGACTATTTGGCCGAAAAATGGCATGAGGTGCTTTTAAAATAACTTATTAGGTAGTTTTTGACAAACAAATAATAAGGAAAAGTGCTATCTCAAATAACAAAAAACAAGTAAATGTTGTGTAAGGCAATTTCTGACAAAAAAGTCCTTTAGAAAATGAGAATAAAAAACCAATGTCATAATACATAATCAAAGCTCATCTTGATTGAAGTACTTTGAAGTCTGAAGTCAATTAGCACTAGATCAGCTAACAAAAGCTTAAGGGTTCACTTACAGAAAACATAAACCATTTGAAGATATTGTAAGAAAACAACAATGCTAATTTCCAAATAAACACCACTAAAAAGGCCAATCCTAGATCCTCTATTGCTCCAAACAGACAAGTTTGGCCTTTGTGGATGCTCTTGGTAACTGCAACAGCTCCCGCAACACCTTTAGCTCCGAACTAGGGTCAAGATTAGCACACTTGAAGAGCAATTTTTCAAGAACAACTGAGTTAGCGAGCACATATTCAATCAGTTTGAACTCTTCACTTGACCCTGTAATACCTGTAATTTCAACATTAAGGAGATGTCCTAACTTATAATCCTTACTGTAGTCAAGTTTGTGCTTAACAACGCTTTTGTTCGGAGAGAGCTGCACAAAATCACACACATACTTTCATAAACACAGTGATAATTCAACAAAAATCTTTGGAAATGCAGTAACTTTTTCTTTTTCTGGCAACCAAAAAAAAAAAGATTGAACAGGGGTTGCAGTCGCTCGTTGGTGTTGATAATAAGTACTCGATTGTTTGCAATGCTTCATGCTGTAGAAATATGGCTAAACATGCATGTACACATTCGGTGCATTACATATATACTTAATTTACTCACTGATATACGAAGATCCTTGATGAAGGGACAACTTCGAAGCATGCTAAAAGTGACACAAAATACACCAAAATCACTCCAGTCAAGTTCTGTCAGACAAAGCCTATGCAGGTGGTTGAATGCCAGAGTAAAGGGTTCTGCGATGTAACCTGCAGCAAAGAGCTTGCACAGCAAGGAGAAAACAGATCAATTAGAGGGACCCAAAACGTAAAATTATATGATAAACAGAATGATTGCACACACGCGCACGCGCACGTGCACACAAACATATCATAAAATTATATGATAAACAAATGATTGCACACACGCACATGCGCACGTGCACAGTGCACACACATATGCCTTCTTCAGAATCAAGATAATTTTAGTTTGGAGTTATACACTTTTACCTTAAACATCTTGCCTCCAACTTGAAGGCATTGAAGTTCAGATGAACAAGCAAGAATCTTGATGCCATCAACTGCTTGTTTTTGAAGAATCCAATTGAGCTTGCGAGCAAGCTGTGTTCGTTGGAGACTTAACGGGTCAAGCCATATAACTACATTATTCATGGCAGTCCACTTCTCAAGAATTAACCCAGTAAGCCGAGGACAACTTGCAATCAAACTCTTGAATGTATCATACTTAAAGTTGATCCCCACAAGCTCAAGATTGCGAAGATGAGCAAAGCCCTTAAACTCACACGGTAGATGTACAAGGACATAATCCTCAATCCTCAATTTTACCAACTCTTTGCATGAGTATATATGAGAAGGGATAGTTAGACGACGACCACTCCTGTTAGAAATACAGATCTTTTTAAGCCCAACTTTCGAAAGAAAAGAAAGCCATTGACTGATATTAAGGCTCATATCATTATACCCACCAACTTTTTCAGGAATATAAAGATGAAATACTTGCACTGGACCATTGTGAAAAAAGAGTATATTGCTGATGATCTTGCTGATCTTCTGCCAATCAAATTTTCCATTTTTACGGTGATCTTCCCAGAAAGCTTTATCGAAGACAAGGTACCTATGAGACAGCCAATTACGTCTCCATCTTCTCGAAAGCATGCTCATCTTAGCTGCCATTTTTAGTGGCAAGCGCTTCATGATTTTGTCAGTCACTTCAGTTGGCATACTGCTGATCATATCTCGAGTAGTTTCAGGAATCTTGGGTTGTTTAGGAGATTTGGAAGATGAATCCATTGTTAATGTTGGAAGATTATTGAATTTGAACCTGAAAATTTTCAAGAGGACTAAGATAACAAAGAAAGGTTATGGCAGCGTTTAGCAACTCAGTTTATATATCATATATATAAGCTATGCAGGGAGTCCACATGAATTCCATCAGTAAGTTGTTTCACTTCCCAAGTGATCAGTGCTCATAATTACTGTGGAAGGTGTAAAGCTGATTGTTACTCTACTCATGCTGAGCAAAAGTGTAAGACTATTCAATTTATCTCAGTATACAATTAATCTTGCCTTGCTGGGAAAAAAACTATAATTCATAATCTTTTTGCATAGTTATCCTCAGGAAATGTACTGAGATAAATTTAAACTATTACTTTGATTCAAGAGTAGTATTTTTTAAATTGTTCCTTGACTGAACTTGTTTGAACTATCATTCTTATCCTTGACTGAACATAATAAGTCATCTCTGCTCTTGATATGAATCATTTTTTTCCTTCTCTAATCTCGCTTAATTTTTATATGACATATCATACTTCCTCCGCTTCATAAAATATGAATAACTTAAATGAACAAAAATAACCAATAGGATTACAAAAAAGTAATAACTCAAGTAGAAAGATCTGAAGTAGAAATAATTTTCTGGCAAACAAATGAAAATGAAAAATGCTATCTCAAATAACAAAGAACAAGAAAATATTGTGTAAGGCAATTTCTGACAGAAAAGTCACTTTAGAAAATGAGAAAATAAAAAACAATATCATAACACATAATCAAAGTTCATCTTGATTGAAGTACTCTGAAGTCTGAAGTCAGAAGTCAGAAGTCAATTAGCTCTAGATCAGCTAACAAAAGCTTAAGGATTCAATTATAGAAAACATAAACCATTTCAAGATATTGTAAGAAAATAGCAACGCTAATCTCCCAAAAACACCACTAGAAAGGCCATTCCTAGATCCTCTATTGTTCCACACAGACAAGTTTGGCCTTTGGCGATGCTCTTGGCAACTGCAACAGCTCCCGCGACACCTTTAGTTCTGAACTAGGGTCAAGATTAGCACACTTGAAGAACAATTTCTCAAGGACAGCTGAGGTAGCGAGCACATATTCGATCAGTTTGAACTCTGCACTTGACCCTGTAATACCTGTAATTTTAACCTTAAGGAGATGCCCTAGCTTATAATCCTCATTGTAGTCAAATTTGTGCTTAACAACGCTTTTGATTGAATCGAGCTGCACAAAATCCCACACATGATTGCATAAACACAGTGATAATTCAACAATAATCTTTGGAAATTCAGTAACTTTTTTTTTATGTTTTGCAAGTTTCTCGGATTAATTCTGATTTTACTTCATCTTAAAATACTTAGATTTCACATGTGAGAAAAAAGGTTGAACAGGGGTTGCATTGGTGTGATTATTTGCAATACTTCATGCTGTAAAACTATGGCTAAACATGCATGTACACATTTACATATATATACTTAATTTACTCACTGATATATGAAGATCCTTGATGAAGGGACAACTTTGAAGCATGCTAAAAGTGAAACTAAATATACCAAAGTCCCTCAAGTCAAGTTCTGTCAGACAAAGCCTATGCAGGTAGTTGAATGCCAGAGTAAAGGGTTGTGCGATGTAAGCTGCAGCCAAGAGCTTGCATAACAAGGAGAAAACAGATTAGATAAAGGGACAAAAAAACATACAATTATATGATAAGGAGATGATTCTATACACACACACATACACGAGCGCGCACACACACATATTTTTCCTTCTTCAGTATTAAGATAATTTGGTTGATTTGTTAGCTAGTTGTGAGTTTTACACTTTTACCTTACACATCTGGCCTTCAAATTGAAGGCATTGAAGCTCAGTTGAACTCGCAAGAACCTTGATGGCATCAACCGTTTCTATGTTCGAAGAGTCCTCTTCTGTTTCTATGTTTGAAGAGTCCTCTTCTGTTTCTATGTTTGAAAATTCCTCCTCTGTTTGGTGTAAACATACTATAACGCTCTTAACACAAGGGACATTTTCCAAAGCAAGAGACTTGAATGCACATCGGATAGTTAACGCTTCAAGCCTCGGCGCATCTATAACGACATTATTCATGCCAGTCGAAATATTCTCAAGAACTAACACTTTAAGCTGGGGACAACTTGCGATCAAACTCTTCAATGTTTCATGCTTAAATTCAACGTCGACTAGCTCAAGATTGCGAAGATGAGCAAAGCCCTTAAACTCACACGGTGGGATTTTTACTACATAATACTCAATCCTCAATTTTACCAACTCTTTGCATGCATAAATATGAGAAGGGATAGTTAGACGATTACTCCAGTTAGGAATACAGATCTTCTTGACCCCGACTATCGAAAGAAAAAAAAGCCATGGACTGAGATTAAGGCTTATATTATTTTCTGAGTCTTGTGGAATATAAAGATGGAATACTTGCACAGGACCATTGTGCAGAAAGAGTATATTGCTGATGATGTTGTTGATCTTATGCCAATCAACTTTTCCATTTTTACGTTGTTCTTCGCAGAAAGCTTCATCGAAGACAAGGTACCTATGAGACAGCCAATTACGTCTCCATCTTCTCGAAAGCACGCTCATCTTAGCTGCCATTTTTAGTGGCAAGCACTTCATGATTTTATCAGTCACTTCAGTTGGCATACTGCTGATCATATCTTCAGTAGTTTTAGGGATCTTGGGTTGTTTAGGAAACTTGGAAGACGAAGCCATTGCAAATGGTGAAAGATTATTGAACTTGAACCTGAAATTTGGTTAAAATTTTCAAAGATAACAAAGAAAGGTTTATGTAGGCCGTTTATATAGTATATGCAGTCCACATCCACATGAATTCCATCAGTAAGTTGTTTGACTTCCCTAGTGATCAGTGCGCATAATTACTCTGCTAGGTGAAAAGCTGACCATTACTCTACTCTTGCCTTGATGGAAAACTAAAATATACTATAATTCAAAATCTTTTTGCATAGTTATCCTCATCAAAGGTTGTATTTTTTTTACCATCCCTCCTAATTTCGACATAGTTATGCTGAGGTTTGAACGAAGAGTCAAGAAAACATTAAATTGTTCCTTGACTGAACTGGCTTGATATTAATCATGCTTATCCTTGACTGATTGACTGAACATAATAAGTCATCTCTGCTCTTGATACGAATCATTTTCATCCATCTCTAATCTCGCTTAATTTTTATGATGACATATCATACTCCCTCTGCTTCATAATATAAGAATAACTTAATGAACAAAAATAACCAATAGGATTACAAAAAAAAGTAAAGTAGAAAGATTTGAAGTAGGAACAATTTTTAGGACACCTAAAAAACAAATAGGAACAATTTTATGGAACGGAGGGGGTGTATGTGTGACAGTGTGAGGTTGGCTTAGAGTAACTTATGTTCTCCTAAAACATGGTTTACTACCCTGATAAACATAGCGCAACTTGTTTTCCTTAAGGCCATCTGATATGGCCCCAAGAATAGGAACTACTAATCACATATCACAGCTAAACCCCCAAAATTGTAACAATCAGTAATTCAGTATATTCAATTTATTTTCGATTTTCTTAAAGCAATTTTAAAAGAAGTTGTTTAGCAAATAAAAAAATCGAACTTATCTCATAACTCTTAACACAGATTACAGAAATGATTATTCTTTGAACTTCACATTCTTATAACTGATCCTAGCTGAAGCACTATAGCAGCTAACAAAAAATTTGCATGTCCTTGGACATTAATTGTTACTAAAAGGACTTTCCTAGATCCTCCATTGCTCCAAAGAAACTAGTTATGCCTTTGATGATGCTCTCCTGAAATTGTTTTCTGAAACAACAGGTCTTCAGATAAGCCAAGAGAAATCACAAGTGTTCTTGACAGGAATGAATTCAGAGCAGAAGACCAAAATTGGTGAGTTATCTGGATTTGGGCTTGGGACTCTTCCTTTCGAATACCTGGGAGTGCCAATCACTTCCAAGAAGCTGAAAAAGGTGGAATGTGAGATGCTAGTGGAGAAGATGTGTCAAAGAATAAAGACATGGAGCAGCAGACACTTATCTTACAGTGGAAGATTGCAATTAATAAATGTTGTGCTTATGTCTATTAGTGTGTATTGGTGTCAAATTTTCATACTCCCAAAAGCTATTTTGAAGCAAATCAATGCTGTTTGTAGACACTACTTGTGGCATGGAACTTGGGACAGCCATAAGCCTGGGTATGTGTCTTGGGAAGAGACATGTTTTACAAAGTCTGCATGAGGTTTAGGGATCAGGAACATAAATCTCTGGAATCAGGCTGCTGTGGGAAGGCAAGTCAGGGCTATTTCTCACAAGAAGGGTAATCTCGGGGTAAAATGGGTCCATAACTCCAATACTCCATACAATATACATTAAGGAACACCCTTGGGTGCAGTACAAGTGCTCTCAGGGGGCAAGTTGGGTTTGGAAGTGTATTTGCAAAGCAAAGGAGAAAGTTATGCCTTATGTGCAGAATGCTAGTGATCAGATCTATAGCATCAAGAAGGTGTATAGTAACTTATGTCCTGCAGTGGATATGGAGTAAACGTGTGTCGAATAGATTTTCTATTCCTAAACACAGATTTATCTTATGGCTGATAATGAAGCAAAGGCTGCTTACTAGAAGTAGATTGGCTCAATGGGGTGTAGCTAACTCTAATGTGCGCTGCTTATGTGACTCAGAGGAAGAAACTCACACACATTTATTTATTGAGTGCAGCTTCAGTACTCACTGCATAAGAGAAGTAATAAGGTGGCTGGACATTCAAAAACCTGTGCAGGATGTTTACAGGTTAATGAAGTGGATTCACAGGGACTGCAAGAAGAGAGCATTTAGAAAGAAAGTGTACTTTGCTGCTGCAGCTGCGAGTTAGTACCACATATGGAAGAGCAGGAATGATGTGCTTTGGAGTAATCAGAAGCCTCGTGTAGATAATGTCATTACTCACATTAAATACACTGTTATAAATAGAATTGTACAGGTTCATGGAAAGAAAATCAAGGCTAGTGACCTCGATAGGTTACTAGCTTTATAAGTTTTGTTCAGTTTTTTGGCTAGCATGTTAGCCTGTTAATTGTTGAGCTACTGGTTTAGGGGAGTCCTTCCTAGAAGGTTTGCCCATTTCTGGTGTTAGCTCTAGGTTGTATAACGTTTCTTGTGAGCGATATATTCTTTCTTACTTCTCAAAAAAAAAAAAAAAACCAAATTAGCAAAAATTAATCTTGGGTGTACAATGCACATGGTACACCGGGTGTATGATGAATGAACTCGTCAATAACAATGAACTTTCATATAGAGGACTCATTAAAGTTTTCATTTGTCTCCTTCAATTTTCACAGTTTACTACAATTTGGTCTATTTATCTTTTTATAGTCTTCCTTCCAAAATCAATGATAAAACCGTGTAAATTTAAGTGTACATGTTACTGTACTTTAACAGAAAAATTTATTAGATTTCTTCATTAGATAGACCAAAATCTGAGCATGTTAAATAACGGGACTCTTTTCACGAATGGGGTTCTCTCCACTACTTTTTCTAAAATCTTCAAGTTACCATCTTAAGATTACAACACCAAAGCAAGCAAAAGAAAACCAAATTAATGAACTTTTTCAAGGTAACTCCTGATGTTTGATTCAATACAACTTTTTATATGTAGTTGTATAGTAAGTTAAGGGTGGCAGTGATGCGAGTCCAGCTCGAGGTTGGCTAAACTCCACTCGAACTCGAAAACTTGCAAGCTCGAACTTGATTCAAGCTCAAACTCAAACTCCTTTATTAATGCTTGAAAATGCATTGCATTCTTTGTGGATTTTTTTTGTCAAATTCATTAAATTACTTCAGAGTTCAAGACTTTAAGTACAACTGCAGAAAGCAAAAACATAAACCCACTAAAAGTTAAGGGTGGCAGTGATGCGAGTCCGCTCGAGTTTGGCTAAACTCCACTCGAACTCGAAAACTTGCAAGCTTGAACTTGATTCAAGCTCAAACTCAAACTCCTTTATTAATGCTTGAAAATGCATTGCATTCTTTGTGGATTTTTTTTTTTCAAATTCATTAAATTACTTCAAAGTTTAAGACTTTAAGTACAACTGCAGAAAGCAAAAACATAAACCCCCTAAAAGTAATTACCCATACATCAGCAACAAAGTTTCCCCCCTAAAAGAATCACAATTTTTGGTAATAACTTCTCAATTTTTACATAATCACTAATTAAGCAGTAGCAAAATGAGCAGCAGAAATACAGATATTATTATACACATTACCATATCAAAATAAAAAAATTCGTGCAGAACACAAAAATCCACCCTTTAGAATATACTAACATAAGCATATAACAATCAAATTAAAGCTTATTAAGAAAAAATTAACCGAGAGGAGAAATCAAGTATTACAGTTCACCTTTGGGCTTTGATTGTGAAGAAAACAGATTTTGACTGTGTTCTTCGAGAATTGAGGGCTTGCTATTCTTTTTGATTTTTGTAATTGCTCTTAAACTGACGGTTAAGATCCATTGGTTGGGTTTCTTCATATACCATCTATTGGCCTTGGCCCTTGTTTGATAAGGGGAGGTTCGGGGTAAAATTAGAGGTTTGAGTTTATATTAGAGGATTTGACTAGTTAATTCTCTAACTTTAGTGTTTGGTAAAAATTGATTTCAATTAGTTTATTGAGTAGAAAAAGCTCTTTATGAAAAAATTGGGGGAGGAGCTTTTTGACATTAGAGATTTGAGAATGAGTGGACTAATTACATTTATGTCCTAAAGTTGTTGAAAATTACATTAATAAATAATAAAAGGTACAACAATAGATTATGCACATGTCTTTGTTGGTCATTTTGCACAATAATGCAGCAATCAACTATCAACTACTTACTAAACACCTTTATTCAAACAACTAATACAATCAGCTACCAACTATCAGCTAATATAATCAACTAACAGCTATCCGCTAATTGCTAAATAGGGCCATAGTTTTATTAAATTTCTTTTCTTTGCCTCTTAGGTAGTTAGGCTTTGATTTTTTTTAGCTAAATTAAACTTAAGCAAGCTTATTAAACTGAACCGAATTTAGGTGGGCTAAATTGAATCGAACTTAAGTAAAGTGAACTAAACTTCAGTAAGATGAACAAAATTGAACTAAAGTGAAAATAATAGTAATATTTTGTAACAACAACAATAATAATAATGTCCTCAAGAGCCCTATATAGCATAGAACCTTCATGATAGAGGGTTCCATGTCCTTAATACTTATGTTTTAGGTACTTTTTTGGGTGGAAGATAATATTATACGGTATCTAATAAATAGAAATATTTATACTATTAGAATATTTCATTTTTTGGAACTAATGTCAACAATTTATATGGGCCAAACCTTTTCAAGACGAGCTTAAGTACATAGTATGAAGGATTTTGTCCTCGATCAAGTGTAACAAACTAAATGTATATGGACAAATTATAAAGATAATATATTCAATAATATTAGGAGACCGCAACGTTTTGCTAGAAGCTAATTGCGGTTGGTTGGGCTAGTATATTTAGGCCAACTACTAATATGTATTGGGTCCTATGAGGTCACACAATGTGACAACCCTTGGATATTACCCAAATCCATTTGTGAAATGGGTTGGGCGGTTTTAAAGATGAATGGAAGAGTTGTAACTCATGAGGTTATTAGGCTCATAATGTATGACATTATGAGGCAAAATAAAGCCTCATGAATCACCTCTTTTGTAACCACCTTATATAATGATATGGGGGTTACAAAGGAAGGGGGTGATTACATCATATTGGTTGAGAAAATCTGATTTTCTTTGCTCCTCTCTCTCTCTCCTCATTTTCGGCCATCACACCTCAAAAGCAAGAGAATTATTCTCTCTTCCGTACTAGCATACGTGGTGATCTAAGGGTTGTTCGTGGACCAACACTAGAGGAACGGCGATTGACGTTCTAAAGGATCTCCACTAGAAGGCTCGAAGTGGAAGTGGAATTCACGCATCAAGAGGTATATTCTACACTCTTAGTTGATTCATGTTAATTTATGCAAAGATCTTGGTGTTAGATGTTTGAGTATGTGATACTCGTTTTCCGCATTAAGCATCTAAATTCCTACATAGTATTCATGTAACATAATATGGTTTTTGAACATGTAAAGAAATTGTGAAGAAAACAAGAATGCTTCATGGTTAGTAGCCAACACAAAGTGAATGTCATCTAGCTTAATTGGTAAAGTTAAGTTAATATTATGGTTCGTTTTTCCCCTAATAACAAAAAGCTTAGTTGGTAAAGTCATGTAAAGTTGGTATCCAAGACCTAGGATCGGATTCCATCTACATCACTACGTTTAGTCGCTCTCTAACACAAAAAAAAAACACAAACACAGAGAAGCTAATTGAGGACATTCATAAATCTTCCATCATTCCAAACACATAAATTGTGCCTTATTTGTGGAAGCTCTTCATAAATCTTCTATCTTTCTAAACAAATAACCAAACATAGAAGCTCTTCCTTTAGAAAATGAGAAAATAAAAACCAATATCATCACACATAATCAAAACTGATCTTGATTGAAGTACTCTGAAGTCTGAAGTCAATTAGCTCTAGATCAGCTAACAAAACAAAAGCTTAAGGATTCAATTATAGAAAACATAAACCATTTGAAGATACTGTAAGAAAACAACAATGCTAATCTCCAAAAAAAACACCACTGAAAAGGCCAATCCTAGATCCTCTATTGCTCCCAACAGACAAGTTTGGCCATTGGCGATGCTCTTGGTAACTGCAACAGCTCCCGCGAAACCTTTAGCTCTGAACTAGGGTCAAGATTAGCACACTTGAAGAGCAATTTTTCAAGAACAACTGAGGTAGCGAGCACATATTCAATCAGTCTGAACTCTGCACTTGACCTTGTAATACCTATAATTACAACCTTAAGGAGTTGTCCTAACTTATAATCCTCAGTGTAGTCATACTTGTGCTCAACAACGCTTTTGTTTGGGGAGAGCTGCATACAATCACACACATAATTGCATAAACACAGTGATAATGCAACAAAAAATCTTCAGAAATGCAGCAACTTTTTCTTTTTCTTGGCAAGTTTCTTGATGTAATTCTGATTTTACTCCATATTAACATACTCTATAGATTTAAAATGTGAATAAAATGGTTGAACAGGGGTATAATTGCTCGTTGGCGTTGATGATAAGTACTCGATTATTTGCAGTGTTTTATGCTGTAAAAATATGGCTAAACATGCATTTATACATTCAATACATCACATATATATGTAATTTACTCACTGCTATACGAAGATCCTCGATGAAAGCGACAACTTTGTGTGAAGGATAATAAAGTTATGTATTGTTATTCATTCACGTAGAAGATTTATAGTACAGCAGTAGTATGAAGTATAGCTAAGTAGTTACAAAAGATAAAGATACAAAAGAATAATTATCTATACAAGGAGTACAAAGGAATATTCTAGCTAGTAGATAGAAGTGTATGAGTATTATACTACGGAACTACTTGGCTAGAATAGAGTGAGACTTTGTCAAACTATATCCTTAACATGTCCCCGCAAGATGGACGACCTTGGAGTAAGTCCAATCTTGGACAACAGCATGGTAAGACGACGACGCGGTAATGGTTTTGTCAAGGCATCCGCTAGTTGATCGTCATTGGCGACCCTGGTAACACGAAGCGAGCCAGACTGGACCTTTTCCCGAATGAAATAAAAATCAATACCAAGATGCTTCATGCGGGAGTGAAAGACAGGATTGGCCGCAAGATTGGTGGCGCCAATGTTATCACAGAAAATAGTCGGCGTGGAGGAAGATGAGAATCCAAGTTCAGCCATAACATTAGTGAGCCATGATAGTTCAGCGGCAGTATTGGCAACGGAGCGGTATTCCGCTTCCGTGGAGGAACGAGCCACTGAGCGCTGCTTTTTGGAGCTCCACGAAAGCGGATTTCGACCAAGATACACTATGTAGGCACCAGTGCTTATGAAGTCTTCTTTATCACCAGCCCAATCCGAGTCGGAGAAGGCGTGAAGAGTAGCAGGAGAGTCATGAAAAATGTTGAGACCATAGGAGAGGGTGCCATTGAGATATCGCAAGAGACGTTTGAGCGCCTGCCAATGAGAGGTGGTTGGTTGGTGCATAAATTGAGATAGTTTATTGATGGCGTAGGCAACATCCGGACGAGTAAGGCTAAGATACTGCAGGCTACCAACCAAGGTGCGATAGTCGGATGGGTTGTCAATAGGAGAGCCCGAGTGGAGCATGAGTTGAGCATTGGGATCCATGGGGGTCGAGACCGGTTTTGCATCGGTCATGTTGGCTCGGGTGAGGAGATCATGTGTATATTTTTGTTGGTTCAAAAAGATGCCAGTGGGAGTAGGTTGAACTTCAACTCCAAGAAAATAGGAGAGTGGCCCTAAGTCTTTGAGAGAGAACCGAGCACCAAGTTGAGTGATGAAGGAGTTAACCATGTGAGGGCAAGCACCTGTGACAATAATATCGTCAACATATACAAGAACAAATATGGGGTTAGCACCTTTTAAAAAGAACAGGGAGGTGTCTGAGAGCGAGTTTGTAAAACCGGCATCAAGAAGGTGTGTTTTTAATTCAGTGTACCAAGCGCGAGGCGCTTGTTTGAGCCCATAAATAGCTTTGCGGAGATGACATACATGGTTAGGTCGTTGTGGGTCAACAAAACCTGGTGGTTGAGCCATAAAAACATCCTCTTGTAGCGTGCCTTGGAGAAATGCATCATTGATGTCGAGTTGACGAAGGGGCCAACGGTTGGTAGTAGCGACACTGAGTAGGAGTCGAACTGTGGCCGGTTTGATGACAGGGGAGAATGTTTCAGTGTAATCGAGGCCGGGACGCTGATGGAACCCTTTGGCTACTAGACGAGCTTTGTGTTTTTGGAAGGTGCCATCGACGTTGTATTTGGTTCGAAAGACCCATTTACAGCCAACAAGGTTTTGAGAGGGATTAGGGGGAACAAGAGACCAGGTATCATTTTTAATGAGGGCGTTGAACTGTGTTTCCATGGCTTGCTTCCAAGCGGGGCTACCAAGAGCTTGTTTTGTGGTGTTGGGTTCGGGTGAGTTAAGTTGGGCAGTGAGGTTGAGTTTACGAATAGGTTTGTAGATGTTGTTTGAGGCACGGGTGAAATAGGGATGTGGAGGAGGGGTAGGGGAGGGGGGAGAGTTGGAGTGTGCGGAAGCCGGTGAGAGGGAATGAGGCGAGGCATGGGAGGAGGACGGGGAAGGAGATGGTGTGGGGTTGAGAGGTGGAGGGGGTAGGTCTTTGGGTTGTGAGGGGAGGCGGGGAGGGGTGAGTGCGAGTGGGGTGCTAGGAGGGACGAGAGGACAGGAGAACTGGCACCATTCGTCGGCAGTGGGAGACGAGTGGTCGAGGGAAGGGGGGGATGTGAGCTGGGCAAAGGGGAAGGTGTTGTCCACAAAGCGGACGTGACGGGAGGTGTAAACGCGATTTGTGGAGGGATGTAAACAAAGGTAGGCGTGTTGGGTGGAGGAGTAACCTACAAATACGCAAGCCATGGATCTTGGGTCAAGCTTGTGTGTAGTGTAAGGTCGTAGCCAAGGGTAGCAGAGGGTGCCAAAGCCACGAAGATGGTTGTATTTGGGTGGAGTGCCGAAGAGTTTAGAGTGAGGGGAGTGATGATCAAGGGTAGGGGTGGGCATTCTATTGATAAGGTAAGCTGCAGTTTGGAACGCGTAGGGCCAATAGGTGAGAGGAAGGGAGGCGTGTGAGAGGAGAGCAAGGCTAGATTCAGTTATATGACGATGGCGACGCTCAGCGTATCCATTGTGTTCCGGAGTGTGAGGGGGAGAAGTATAGTGAGATATACCGTGAGAAGCAAGGAAGGGGTCAAGTTTTTGGAATTCACCGCCATTGTCGGAATAGAGTGTGAGTATAGGACGACTGAAGCGTTTTTCAACGAGAGCTTTGAAACGATGGAAAACGATTTCTGTGTCAGATTTCTTGTTGAGGGGAAAAAGCCATATGTATTTAGTGAAATGATCAACAAAGATGACATAGTATTTAAAGCCATCAAAGGAGTAAACAGGGGAGGACCATACATCACTGAAAACAACTTCAAGAGGGTAATTAGTTACAAGGGATGAGTCACTAAAGGGAAGTTTATGACTTTTATTAATGTGGCAAGAATTACAATCAAAAGCTACGGATTTAGGAAGTGCTAGAGTAGATAACATTTTATTGAAAATAACATGAGATGGATGACCAAGGCGGTGGTGCCAATCAACAGAGTTTGTGGAGACGGAAAGGGCGTGTTTGATGGTGGTGCTAGGCCATTGATAGACGCCATCCTTAGTTGGACCGGTTAGAAGAGGTGCCCCCGTCACTTGATCCTTGACACAAAAAGAAGAGGGTGAGAATTCGACAATAGCATTATTATCCAAGCAGAATTGAGATATAGAAATAATATTTTTGTGCATAGATGGAACACAGAGAACATTAGTGAGAGAAAAGGATTGAGAAGCAGTATAGAGGTGAGCTAAACCAGTGTGAGTTATAGGAAGGCCCGAGCCATCACCAATGACAATTTCGTCGGTTCCATCATAAGGATAGTGGAGAGAGAGGTTGGCTAAGTCGGAGGTGACATGGTGTGAGGCTCCACTGTCAAGGAGCCATGAAGGGGCAGTAGAAGGGGGGGCCGTGAGTGTGGCAGCGTGGGCTTGTGGAGGGTTGGCGTTGGTGCGAGGGAGGCGGGGAGGAGGGAGAATGGTGGGGTGGAGAGATTTAAATGTGGGACAATAGGTAAGGGTATGGCCTTGAGTATTACACCATTGACAACGACCCTTAAATGGATTTCGTGGGTTTTGGTTGGGCGTAGAGGGGGTGTGAGGTTTGGGTTGATGTTGGGCAGCAGTAGGGCGGTTGTAGTAGGGCCGAGTGTTTGTGGGGTTGGCTACAGCGGGGTAGGCAGGGAGTGGGGTGAGTTGGGGATTGTCATTATCGAAGCGGAGCAACTTCTCATGAAGTTCATCGAAGGAGATGGGAGTGTCTCGGGCGTGGAGGCCATCAATAAGCGGCTTGTAAGAGGAGTCAAGACCGGCAAGGACGTGATCAGTGATGTCCTCGGGGTCGAGAGCAGCGCCCAGTAAAGCAAGCTCGTCAATAATGCGACGATGCTTTTGGATGTACTCATCAACAGTAGATGAGCCTTTGGTAAGGTTTTTGATTTGAGCTTTAAGTTGTTTGATATGGCCTCGAGAAGGCTTAGCATAGGTGTGGGAGAGAATATCCCATGCTTCTTTGGATGTAGTGGCACGAGACACTAGGGGGCCAAGAGTGGGGGAAAGCGTTCCGACGAGAGCGCCGAACAATAATTTGTCTTGGCGAACCCACGTAACATGAGCGGGGTTGAGGATAGAATCACCTTCAACATTAGTGATTTTGAGAGGAGGAGGTAGAGAGGAGCCATCAATAAATTGATGCAGATCATAACCAATGAGGAGGGCTTCAAGTTGTGCCTTCCAGATGATATAGTTAGAGGAGGTGAGCTTTTGAACGGAGTGGGCGTTCATGACAGTGAGGGGTTTGGAGGGCTCGGTAGAATTGGGGAGAGCAAAGTTGTCGTGCGCCATTTGGAAAAGAATCGGAAAAAAAAAAGGTGTAGAGGTTAGATCGGTGGCTGTGATACCATGTGAAGGATAATAAAGTTATGTATTGTTATTCATTCACGTAGAAGATTTATAGTACAGCAGTAGTATGAAGTATAGCTAAGTAGTTACAAAAGATAAAGATACAAAAGAATAATTATCTATACAAGGAGTACAAAGGAATATTCTAGCTAGTAGATAGAAGTGTATGAGTATTATACTACGGAACTACTTGGCTAGAATAGAGTGAGACTTTGTCAAACTATATCCTTAACACTTTGAAGCATGCTAAAAGTGAAACAAAATACACCAAAATCACTCAAGTACAATGTAATGTAGGAAGGTGATTCCTTGAGTATTATTGCTTTCAATAGTCAATATATATACAAGTATACTAACGTAATCTAAGGCAATACAAAAGGAAGGTAATTATACATTACCATACATAATATATTATATACAAATATAAACATATTCTATCACACCCCCGCAGTCAAAGCGGGAGGAGGTCGTACGCTGAGACTGTCCCGAAAATCATCAAAAAGTACGCGCGGAAGCCCTTTAGTGAAAATATCTGCAATTTGATAGCGGGACGGAATATGTAAGACACGTACTTCGCCACGGGCAACTTTTTCACGGACGAAATGAATGTCCATCTCAATGTGCTTAGTGCGCTGATGCTGAACGGGATTGCCGGATAAATAGACCGCACTCACATTATCACAATAAACCAATGTGGCTTTTTGGATAGGACAATGAAGTTCCAATAGGAGATTCCGTAGCCAGCATGATTCAGAAACAACATTAGCAACCCCTCTATATTCGGCTTCGGCACTGGAACGAGATAGTGTGGGTTGTCGTTTAGCAGACCAGGACAATAAATTGTCTCCAAGAAATATACAGTAACCCGAAGTAGATCGACGGGTATCAGGACAACCACCCCAATCAGCATCGGTATATGAAATGAGTTTGTCAACAGAGGATTTGTAAAGATGGAGACCAAACTTAAGGGTACCATGAACATAGCGCAAAATGCGCTTTAGGGCAGCCATGTGCTCAATTCGCGGGTCATGCATATGAAGACAGATCTGTTGGACGGCATAGGAAATATCTGGACGAGTAAATGTAAGATATTGCAATGCACCTGCAAGTTGGCGGTATTGAGTGGGATCTGCGTATGGGGTATCATTGGCAGCACCAAGTTTGGGTTTTGTGTCAACTGGTGTTTAAGAAGGGGTGCAATTGGACATACCGGCCCGTTCAAGAATTTCCTCGGCATATTGTGTACGTGAGAGGAATAAACCATTTGCGGTGCGAGTGACAAAGCAATGCCCAAGAAAAACCGAGAGGTCCAAGATCTTTCATAGCAAATTCAGTGCCCAAAAGATGTATGATAGATTTACGAAGAGCATCCGAGGAAGCAAGTAAGAATGATATCATCCACATAAAGAAGTATATATGCGTATCGGTACCTTTCCCGTATATGAACAAGAGAATGATCGAGATGTCTTTGTGAGAAAAACCAAGAGTAGCAACATAGTCCGTAAAACGTTGGTACCAAGCACGCGGAGCCTGCTTAAGACCATAAAGAGATTTCTTCAACAGACATACATAATCAGGATGTTGTGGGTCTTTGAATCCCATAGGCTGATGCATATAGACCGTTTCATTCAAATTTCCATGTAAAAAGGCATTTTTCACATCCAATTGATGAATAGGCCAAGAATGTGATAACGCAAGGCTAAGAACAGTCCGTATAGTGGCCGGTTTTACAACCGGACTGAAAGTTTCATCACAGTCCACTCCTTTCTGTTGTGACCTGCCATCACCTACAAGACGGGCTTTATGCCTCTCAAAAGTACCGTCAGAATTTCGTTTATGACGAAATATCCACATGCACCGAATAATATTCACATCAGGGGGGCGGGGTACCAACTCCCAAGTCTTATTTTTAATTAGAGCATTAAATTCATCCAACATCGCATTTTTCCAATTTGAGTCATGGAGAGCACTTACTGGAGTTTTAGGTAGAGGAGATATAGAAGTAGTGAAGGTACTCAAATTATGGGAATATTTGCGATTGGGCTTAAAAATACCGCATTGACTACGGGTAGTCATGCGTGGTAACATGGGGTTGGTGGGCCTGGGCTGATTGTGATGGTGTTGGGCGGAAGGGGGCGTCAATAGGTGAGGTGAAGTTGTCGGGCTGGGCAGGGGGGGAGTGTTGGACAGCACTAGGAACAACACGCTGGGCCTGGGAAGGGGATTGGGGTTGGGCTTGGAAAGGAAGGGGGCCAGTTGGGTCAGTAGGACTTGACGGGCCGGGGAACATCACACTAGGTGTGATGCGCTGGGCATTAGAAATAGGAACACTTGGGCTTGGCTGCACAGGAGATGGAGGAGAATGAGAATTGGGCCTAGATTGTGCGATTTGTGGACTGGGCACAGGAGAAGGTGAGGGAGTGGCATTTTGGTGCAGTTGATAAGCTAAAGAAGGCGTAATATCATTATTTAGGAAGTCATAGTCAGTGGGTGTAGGGGTATTGATAGTAGAAAAGGGAAATTGATTTTCATCAAAATGAACATGACGACACACAATGATTTTGCCACTTGACATATCATAACACTTATAGCCACGGTGATTAGGAGGGTAGCCAAGGAAAGCGCACGGGGTGGATCTTGCTTGGAGTTTGTTGAGGGTAGAAGAGGGGAATAAAGGAAAACATAAACAACCAAAAACCCTTAATTGAGAATAATTGGGATCCGTTTGATAGAGGGCTTGAGTGGGAGAACGGTATCCGAGGACTTTGGTTGGTAATATGTTTAAGAGATAAGTAGCCATTTCAAGGGCATGATGCCAAAAGGAGGGTGGCATAGAAGAGTGGGCAAGCAAGGTTCGAATGATGTTGTTTATAGATTTTATGTGGCGTTCAGCTTTACCGTTTTGAGGAGAGGTATGAGGGCATGATAAGCGGAATTGAATTCCATTTTGTGCAGCAAGAATTTTGAACGGACCATTAACAAACTCGGTACCATTATCACATTGAACATTCTTGATGGGCCTTTCAAATTGGGTTTTAATTAGATTATGAAAAGCTTGAAAATAGGTGTATACTTGGGACTTTTTAGAGATAGGAAAAGTCCATAGAAATTTAGTAAAGTCATCAAGAAATAATACATAATAACGGTGCCCCAAAGAGCTTGGAATGGGTGATGTCCAAATATCACTATGAACAATATCAAACGGTAAAGTTGTAAACGTCATAGAATCATAAAACGGCATTTTAGTGTGCTTCCCAAGAGGACAAGAGTAGCAAAATGAAGGACGGGCCTTATTACATTTAATCAAATTGTTTGTTCGAAGAGAACTAAGCACAGCATGGCCAGGATGGCCTAATCTATTATGCCACAAGTTGGCTGATAAAGCAGTAAATGCTGAATGAAATGAAGATGAAGAAATGGCCCGATCATTGAGAGGATATAGGTCCCCCGTGCTATCACACCGCATGATTTTGTTCCCCGTCCGTAGGTCCTTAATAGAAAAACCAAAAGGATCAAACTCAACAGAAACCCAATTATCAGTGGTAAATTTTCTAACAGAAATAAGGTTTTTAATGAGTTTAGGGGCATGCAAGACATTGGTGAGGTTTAAGGGAGGGTTAGGTGGGGAGAGGTGCGTGCTTCCATAACCCAAAATCGGGATCAAATGACCATTGCCAACAACAATGTTATGATTATTGCTCGAATTAAAATAAGTTGAGAGCGTACCTTGATCTGCGGTCATGTGTGAGGTAGCACCTGTGTCCATATACCAATTACCATCCGGTTGGGAGAGAGTGAGGGTGTGCATTGCAGCATCGATGTCAGTTGGAGTGTATCCAATAGTGGAGGGAGCAAAGGAAGCATTGAATGCTTGTGGACGAGGACCGAGAACACCAGGTTGATTTGGTTGCATTGGCCGAGTAAACTGCCAAGGAGTAGTGGGGTAAGGGCATGGAGGGATCGCCCATTGATGTCCCCAAGTAGGATACACTTGCACATAAGGTTGCTGCTGGCCACTACCTCGACCACTGCCAGCGGGCTGGTGGCTCGCGCTCTTGCCACGGTTGTTGGTGTTTGTCTTCCCTTTGTTGTTCTTTTTCCCACGATAATTAGTAGTTCGCCCATGAGAATTATTAGAAGTGTGTGAAGGAGGAAGATCATCAGAGGAGTGAGTGGTAAGTAAGGCAGTGGAAGCAGACTCTTGTTTCGCACGTTCATTAAGAACCTTTTCCTGCAAACCAAGCTTAGAGCGAACAATAGCAAAACTGGGAAGAGTTTTCTTATTTTGTATGACATCAACAAAACTTGTGTATTGCCCATTGAGGCCTTGGAGCAATTTTAAGACAAGCGCATGGTCTGTAACAGGAGCCCCGACGTTAGCTAATTGGTCGGCCAAGCTCTTGAGACGATTGCAATAAGCGTTGGTAGAAGTAAAATCAGCAAGAGAAGTTTCAGTAAACTCTTTATTGAGATAGAGAGCACGAGAGTGTTTGTTGTCCTGAAACAAATCCGCAACGCTTTCCCATGCATGCTCCGCCGAGTCATCATCAATGAGAATGGAATGAAGAATGTCAGAGGAAACAGTGGCATAGATCCACTGTAAAACGGCAGCGTCGAGACGCTTCCAAAGTGGAAGGTCAGTAGTTTTGATCTTCTCATATGCTTCCTTCTCTTTGTCATCTGTGGGAGGGATAATATGTTCAAGCACATCATGAACCCGGGCTTGAACTTTGAAAAGAGCCGCCCAAGAGTGATATTGGCCAGATTCCATGTCCAATGTAAGAGGGATGAGGGATTTGACATTTGTGATGGCTAAGGCAGGGTGAAATTGGGGTTTGTCGGACATGATGAAGAAGGCTAGAAAAGAAGGAAGAGAGGAGAGAGGGAGGATGAGAAGGAGGCTAACGGTAGTCAGGAGTAGTAAACCTAGCTGATACCATGTAGGAAGGTGATTCCTTGAGTATTATTGCTTTCAATAGTCAATATATATACAAGTATACTAACGTAATCTAAGGCAATACAAAAGGAAGGTAATTATACATTACCATACATAATATATTATATACAAATATAAACATATTCTATCATGTAACCTGCAGCCAAGAACTTGCATGACAAGGAGAAAACAGATCAAATAAAAAGACCAAAATACATATAAAATTATATGATTAACAGATGATTGCACTCATACATGTAGTATTTTCCTTCTTCAGTATTAAGATAATTTGGTTAAATGTTTAGCTAGTTGTGAGTTTTACACTTTTACCTTACACATCTGGCCTCCGAAATGAAGGCATTGAAGTGACGAGCACGCAAGCGTCTTGATGCCATTAACTGTTACTACGTCTGAAGGGTCCTTGTATATTAGGTTTAAACATACTCTAATGCTCTTAATACAAGGGACATTTTCGAAAGCAAGAGACTCGAATACACCTTGGATAGTAAAATTTTCAAGACTTGGCGCATTTATAACCATATTACTCGTGCCAGAACAGCTCATAAGAACTAACACTGTAAGCCGGGGACAATTTGCAATCAAATTCTTTAATGAGTCATGCTTAATTTTCACTCCAACTAGCTCAACATTGCGAAGATGAGCAAAGCCCTTGAACTCACAAGGTGGCGGTACAAGTGCATTGTACTCGATCTTCAATTTTACCAACTCTTTGCATGCGTAAATATGAGAACAGACAGTTAAACCACTCCAATTACAAATATAGATCTTCTTGACTCCAACCCTTGAAAGAAAAGAAAGCCATGGACTGATTAAAGATTTCACGAGCTTCAAAAAGTTTTACTGGAAAATGAAAATGGAATAGTTGCACAGGACCATTGTAATAAAAGAGTATATTGCTGATGATGTTGTTGATATTATTATGCCAATCAAATCCTCCATTTTTACATTGTCCATCCCAGAAATCTGTATCGAAGACAAGATACCTATGAGACAGCCAATTATGTCTCCATTTTCTCGAAAGCATGCTCATCTTAGCTGCCATTTTTAGTGGCAAACGCTTCATGATTTTGTCAGTCACTTCAGTTGGCATACTGCTGATCATATCTTGGGTAGTTTCAGAGATCTTGGGTTGTTTAGGAGATTCGGAAGGCGAAGCCATTGCAAATGTTGAAAGATCATTGAATTTGAACCTGAAATTTGGCTAAGTTTTTCAAAAGATAACAAAGAAAGGTTTATGTAGGCCGGTTATATAGTATATGCAATAGACCAATTTTCTATCACCCTTCAATTCGAATTAGCAAAAGGACCAGAAGAATTGTGTGAAATAAGTAAATTGATCCAGTTGAGGCATAAGAAGACTGCAGTCCACATTCATATGAATTCCATAAGTAAGTTGTTTCACTTCCCAAGTGATCAGTGGGCATAATTGCTCTGGAAGGTGAAAAGGCTGACCATTACTATATTCAATTAATCTCAAGATACAATTGATCTTGCCTGTTGGAAAAATAAACTGTACTATGATTCATAATCTGTTTGCTGAGTTTGAACTAGGAGTCAAATTAACATTCAATTGTTCCTTAACTGAACTTGTTTGAAATATCCTGTTTATCCTTGACTGAACATAATAAGTCATCCCTGCTCTTGATATGAATCGTTTTTTTTTCTCTCTAATCTCGCTTAATTTTTATGATGATATATCATATCCCCTCCGCTTCAAAATATAAGAATAATCTAAATGAACAAAAATAATCAATAGTATTACAATAGAAAGATAGGAAGTAGGAACAATTTTTTGGAAGACCTAAAAAAGAAAATAGGAACAATTTTATGGGACAGAGGAATATATGTGTGAGGTTGGTTTTAGGTAACTTATGTTTTCCTGAGTTTTCTACCCAGCCAAACACAGCCCAACTTGTTTTCCTTAAGGCCATCTTATATTGATGTAAGTCTAAAAACAGCCATCAAAGTATGATGATTTCAAACTCAAGAGAATGAGAACACTCATGATAGCACTCTAAAACACTCGAAACCAAGGATAGTACCAAAATACAAAAACACACCTAATGTTTTGGGGTTTTAGGCCAAATAAAAGACCCACTCAACCTCTTCCCCCTTAGCTTATTGCTCAAGAAACACACTCATAGCAACAAGAGTACACTTGAACTTAAGACACACTTAAAGTTAAAGTGCATAAAATACAAAAGGTTTTCAAATCTTATACACAAAACTGATTTTCTCATATTATTAGCTCTCTATATATAATGAATGAGAGCAGCAAGAAAATGAAAAGACTACGGGCCTGTTCTCCCCAGCTTATTTTCAGTTCAGTTCAGTTCAGTTCCTAAATGATAATCATTACTATTAATTAGTTATAATTTAATTCAGTTCAGTAGTTTTATGCCGAAGAGAACAGGCCCTACAAGCAAAACCCGAGGGAACATATTGTAACGGTTTAGGAGTTGCACAATCTCCTTAGTTCAATCCCTCTAATAAATGCATCATCAAGGAGCTGTTATGTGCAGCAAATGATGAGCAAAAGATGAGCTTAAAACTCTCCTAATCACACGCAAAACACACAACCATCTTGAGGGAGTTACTAACTCCTCTAAGCCTTACTACAAAAGATTAACAAACACACTTACGAAATAAAAGAGGCACAAACAGAACTTGGGCTCAACAAGCACACACGCCATCTTCTTCATGCTTCACACGTCCATCTTCTTAAGATAGTAGCAGCAAGAAAGCATCTCCAAATGAGCTTCAATCATACTCCCATGTAATATAAGTGATAAACTCAAGCTTGAGCAACCTTGAATCGTAAGATGATCCATATCTAATAATTGAAAATATCATCTAATTTTAATATTTTGAGTCGCCTTGACGCACATGTATCATATATGGTCCCAAGAATAAGAACTACTTATCACCTATCACATCTAAACCCCAAAAATAATAAGAATCAGTATATTCAGTTTATTTTCGTTTTTCTCAAAGCTATTCTTAAAGTAGGTGTTCAGCAAATACCAAAGTCGAAATTATTTCACAACTCTAACACAGATCACAGAGATGATTCTGCTTTGAACATCAAACACATTCTTATAACTGATCATAGCTGAAGCTAACGAAAAATTTGCATGTCCTTCGACACTAATTGTTACTAAAAGTACTTTCATCGATCCTCCGTTGCTACAAAGAATAGTCGTGCCTTTGATGATGCTCTCCGTAACCTCAACAACTCTTGAAACAACCTCAGCTTCGAACTGGGGTCGAGCTTATAACAGTAGAATGTCAATTCCTCAAGCACGACCGACACTGTGAGAATATATTCAATCAATTTGAGCTCCGCGCTTGATCCTGTAATGAAATTAATTTCCACCTTAAGGAGATGTGGGAAGGTATAATTCTCATCATACTCAAATTTATGCTCAACACCGCTTCTGTCCGAAGTAACCTGTGCATAATCATACATAAGCTAATTGCATAAACACATTAATTATACATCAAACATAACTCTTAATAAAGGAATTTTTAGATTTTATCCTAATATACTCCATCTTGAGATAAATTTGTTGCTTTATATGTTCAATGTTTGCTAAGTATACAACTAATTACCAGATTTTGTGATGACAGCCATTATCAGCCAAAGAGTTCGTTCAAAACATGCATAGGAGCTTCTAAGTGATCTCTAACTTTGAATAATCTTCAAAAAGTTGCATATATATTAGAGTTACGCACTGATATTTGAAGATCCTTGATGAAAGAGCAACTTTGAAGCAAGCGAGAAGTGAAACAAGCTACACCAAAATCACCCAAATCAAGTCCTGTCAGAGAAAGCTTATGCAGGTGGTTAAATGCCAGAGTGTCCAATTTTGTGATACAACCTGCAGCGAAGAGCTTTTACAACAAAGACAAAACAGATCAGATAGAAGAGCCAAAATATAATCCCTAGTGTCTCTGTCCCAAAGGGAAAAAAAAAAAGTTTTCGAACTATTGTTAGATTGTAGGACAGATGAAAGATGGAAGTGCTCAAACTATTCCAGAAGGGAGAGTAATAATTTTAAGAAATTGAAACAGATAGTGGCATCTAATTTTTCTATAGCTATGAACTTTACCTTATTATAAAACTGGCCTCCAAAGTGAAGGTCTTGAAGCTCACATGAACTTGCAAGAGTCTTGAGAGTGTCAACAATATCTATGTTCGATTCGTGTAGACATAGTGAAATGCTTGTAAGATGGGGGATATTTTTGAAAGCAAGAGACATAGATACACCTCGAATAGTTAATTCCTCAAGACTTGTTGCATTTATAACCGCATTATTCATGCCAGTACATCTCTCCAGCCTTAACCAAGTAAGTTGGGGACAACTTGCTATCAAACGGCTGAATATATCATGCTTGAATTTGATATCATGTAATTCAAGACTCTGAAGATGAGCAAAGCCCTTAAACTCACATGGCAGGTGCATCAGTATAAACTGCCGGAGTACCAAATTTACCAACTCTTTGCACGCGTAAATATGAGAAGGGAGAGGTAGATGATTATTCTCGTTAAACATATAGATCTTCATGACCCCAATTCTTGAAATAAAAGAAAGCCATTGACTGAGTTTAAGGCTTACATCTTCAAACAATACATCAGGAATATAAATATGGAATGTGTGCACAGGACCATTGTGAAGAAAGAGTATGTTGCTGATAATGTTGCTGATCTCACGCCAATCATATTTTTCAATTTTACCTGGATATCTGCAGCAGAAAGCTATATCGAAGATAAGATACCTATGAGACAACCAATTATGTCTCCATTTTCTTGATAGCACACTCATTTTAGCTGCCATTGTTATTGGCAACCCCTTCATAATTCTGTCAGTCACTAGACTTGGCATACTGCTGATTATATCTGGGGCAGTTTCGGTAATTTCAAGAAATATGGGTTTTGCAGAAGACTCTGAGGAAGCCATTAGAAAATGTTGAAAGATTATTGAACTCTTGTGAATTCCCAAGTGATCAGTATGCTTGATTACTCTGGAAAGTGAAAAGCCGCACGTTAATCTATTCATGAATATATGGGAAAAATCATGTTGAAGAGGTGTTTAGGATTCAACTCACTTAAGAATACAACCAATCTTGACTCGCTGGAAAAAGAAACTGTAATTAATAATTTTCATGTCAATAACTACATATTTTATCATACTTCCAGGTGTGCCGTGAGCATGGTACACCCAAAGCTATTTTTTTTGCTCATTGCTCATTTGAATTATACTAAAAAGGAGAGTTTCAAGTGAGCAAATGAGCAAAAATTAGTCTTGGGTGTACCATGCACATGATACACCGGGTGTATGATGAATGAACTCGTCAATAACAATGAACTTTCATATAGACTATAGAGGAGTCATTAAACTTTTCATTTGTCTCCTTCAATTTTCACAGTTTACTACAATTTGGTGTATTTATCTTTTTATAGTGTTCCTTTCAATATCAATGATAAAACCGTGTAAATTTAAGTGTACATGTTACTGTACTTTAACAGAAATCTGAGCATGTTAAATTACAGCACTCTTTTCACGAATGGGATTCTCTCCACTACTTTTTCTAAATTCTTCAAGTTCCCATCTTAAGATCACAACACCAAAGCAACCAAAAGAAACCCAAATTAATGAGCTTTTTCAAGGTAACTCCTGATGTTTGATTCAATACAACTTTTTATATGTAGTTGTATGCATTGCATTCTGTGTTTTTTTTTTTCAAATTCATTAAATTACTTCAAAGTTCAAGACTTTAAGTACAACTACAGAAAGCAAAACAGAAACCCCCTAAAAGTAACTTACCCATACATCAGAAACAAAGTTTTGCCCCCCTAAAAGAATCACCAATTTTTAGTAATCACTTCTCAATTTCTACATAATTAGGCAGTAGCAAAATGAGCAGTAGCAATACAAAAATTATACACATTTCCATATTTACAAAATAAATAAATTCGTGCAAAACACAAAACCATATGAGATAACAAAACATTTGACAGGTACATAGCAGTAACAAAAATATAAAAGACAAAATTCACCCTTTAGAATATACAAACTGAAGCATACAACAATTAAATAGATCAGAATACCCCCAACGTTGGCCCGTCCGCTTTTAATACCCCCAATTATGAGTTATTTTTAAATACCCTCAACTATTGGGAAGGTCCGCTAAAAATGCACCCAAATGACTTGTAACCTCTTAACAAGGTAATTTTTTTATTTTTTATTTCTCTTTTATTTTTATTTTCAATTTCTACTCCCACCCACCACCCTTTCAGCCATCCTCTCCCCCACCCCCTCCCTCTACCGCCGCAGCCCTCCCGCCAGCCCAGCCCCTCCCCCACTCCCCCCACCCCCCAGCCCACCCCCACCCTCCGTAACACTCGGATCAAGTAACATAATATACTCAAATACCAAATACTAAGTGTTCAACTTCATATCAACAACACTAAAAGGAGCTCGATTTAATATATAACATGCAGTTAAAATTGCATCACCCCAAAAACCGTCATTAAGACCCGAATTAGAAAGCATAGTGTTAACCATTTCTTTTAGAACCCTATTTTTCCTTTCCGGCGCTATACCATTACTTTGAGGTGAGTATGGGGCGGTTGTTTCATGAATTACACCAATGGAACTAAAATAGCTAGGATTATAGTATTCACCACCCCTATCCGTCCGAAGTCTTTTAACTTTTTCATTAAGTTGAAGTTCCACTTCGGTCTTAAAAATCTTAAACTTTTCTAGTGCCTCATATTTAGTAAATAATAAATATATGTAACAAACCCTTGAATAATCATCAATAAAAGTCACTATATATTTTTTATTTTCCAAAGAAGGTGAACTATGAAAGTCACACAAGTCACTATGCACCAATTCTAGCAATACCATTTGTCTAGTCACACTAGGATAAGGATTCTTTGTAATCTTATTTAGCATGCATGTCTTACACTTCTCTAACTTTAAATCGAAAGAAGGTATTAAAATATAATGAAGAAATTTCATAAACATAAAGATGAAATTTTTAAACAAACAAAACTCAGATCAGCAGCAAGAAGTTTCTCTACACCAACTAAAACAAGATCAAATTTAGACTTGAATAACTGAGATCAAATTCAAACAGCTTCACTAAAAATCTGATCTTTTTTTTTTTGGGTTTCTTTTACCTCATCAATTCAATGTAAATACATAATACTGAATTTCATGCTCAAATATACTAAAGATCAAAGAGCTTAAAAAATTAGTCTTAAACAAACTTTCGAATTGATTGAATTTTTTCCGATCTAAGAAATTGGTGCAATCGTTGGGCAGGAGTATGATGATTAATGAATGAGGAGAGAGAAAGAGAGTTGCAAATTGCAATGTGGATTTAATGGCTGGCGTTCTTCTCTTTATATTGAACGACAGTGCGAAGTTCGAAGTTGGTTCGGAGTAGAAGTGGTGAAGAAATTTAGGCTATGTTATTGTTTAGTTCACCTTAAGTTTACTGATCTGAACTTATCTGATCTGATCTGAATTGGACTTATTTTTTCTGAGGTGATCTGATCTGATCTGAACTGATCTGATCTGAACTTATTTTTACAAAACATATTACTACTAATATTATTATTACTTTGTATTTCATTACTAGTATTACTATTACTATCATTTTATTACTATGCACAACTTTCAATAATAATAATAATAATAATAATAATAATAAATAATAATAATAATAATTTTATAATAATAATAATGTAATAATAATAATATAATTAATATTATTATAATAATAATAACAATAATAATATAATAAAAATAATATAGGTAACATAATAATAATAATAATAATAATAATAATAATAATAAGTTTTTTTTTTTTGAAAAAGAACACATTAGTATATGAACATACAATTAAAAATAAAAGACCAAGGCCTCTTGGGTCCAATGGTATGGCTTCCTATCTCCCACATGGGAGACCAAGGTTCAAATCTTGGTGAAAGCATATATTTCAATATTGTTGTGGGTGGGGGAGGGGGGTTGGGGTTTGTTGGGTCTCTAGATGAGTGACCCTGTGCGAGGGCAGCCCAGAGGAAATTCAACTTACCACGGGGTTGGGGCCCAAAAAAAATTAAAAATAAAATGACACACATTTTAGGTAAAAAAAAACATATTGTTCATGGTAAAGAGAACATATTGTTCATGTTCAAAGTCCGTTAATAATAAGAATTTATGTAGTAATGAAAAGAACATATAATGATATTAAAAAAAGAACATATAGTGAAAGAGCATACAAAATCTATTTAAAGAAATTCAAAGGGCAGCCCACAGGAAATTCAACTTACCACTGGGTTGGGGCCCAAAAAAATTAAAAATAAAAGAACACACATTTTAGGTAAAAAAAACATATTGTTCATGGTAAAAAGAACATATTGCTCATGTTCAAGGTCCGTTAATAATAAGAATTTAGGTAGTAATGAAAAGAACATATAATGATATTAAAAAAAGAACATATACTGAAATAGCATACAAAATCTATTTAAAGAACACATTCTAAAAATAAAAGATAGATGTTATTTTTATATTGATGACATGTTTGGATTTAACTAACAACATGTTCTTTGTTATATCAATAAAGTGTCCTTTTTTATTATAAATAAACCTATAAATATATATAATCATATGATCTTGAACAAAATGGTTAAATATTCTTCTTATATTGTTGTCTTGTTCTATATAAACTTGTTTTTAAAGATAAATTGAATCATTTGTAGGGAAAATTTTGAACGTGATGACAACACCATTAGGTTATCCCATGCTACTCATGTTTTATATAAACTAGTAACATATAATTTATATTATTCTACCAAAAAAAAATTAAAAAAATAAACATCATATTACTATTATCATGTTCGTTACGTGTACAACATCAAAAAAAACATCGCATATCAAAATTATTAATTTAAACAAATATAAAAAAGAACACGTACAAATGCCAAAAGAATATTTTTCTTCTTGAACACAAATAGCTTCAAATAGTGATATCAATGACATTTATAATAATAGCAACGACATTAATAATAATTACCAATGTTAATAATTAATAAGTACAACAACGACAATAATAATAATCTTTTTGAACAAATGTACTAGTACATAGTAATATTAACAATAATAGTAATCGTATAAAGTAACATTAATAATAATAGTAATAATAATAATAATAATAATGATGATGATGATGATGATGATGATGATGATGATGATAATAACAACAACAACAACAACAATAATAATAATAATAATTACTACAATAATAGCATTAGTAATACTAATAATCATAATAATCATGATAATAATCATAATAATAATAATAATAATAATAATAATAATAATAATAATAATAATAATAAGTTTTTAAATATAAGCATAATCTGAACTTATCTGATCTGATCAGAACTTATTTTTTTTTTATCTGATCTGATCTGAAATAAGCAAAAATAAGGTGAACTGAACATAGCCTAATTAACACTTACAAAAGCTTTGTAGGAGTAGGAGTAGGACTCCGATTTGGACTTCTTTTTTATGGGAATGGTGGTAGTGGGGGGTGAGGGAAGGTGGCAGTGTGGGTGGGGGGGAGGGGGCGGTAGATTGAAGTAGGAACAATTTTTAGGACACCTAAAAAACAGATAGGAATAATTTTATGGAACGGAGGGAGTGTATGTGTGACAGTGTGAGGTTGGCTTAGAGTAACTTATGTTCTCCTGAAACATGGTTTTCTACCCTGCTAAACATAGCGCAACTTGTTTTCCTTAAGGCCATCTTATATGGTCCCAAGAATAGGAACTACTAATCACATATCACAGCTAAACCCCAAAAATTATAACAATCAGTATATTCAATTTATTTTCGATTTTCTTAAAGCTATTTTAAAAGAAGTTGTTTAGCAAATAAAAAAGTCGAACTTATCTCATAACTCTTAACACAGATTACAGAAATGATTATTCTTTGAACACCAAACACATTCTTATAACTGATCCTAGCTGAAGCACTATAACAGCTAACAAAAAATTTGCATGTCCTTGGACATGAATTGTTACTAAAAGGACTTTCCTAGATCCTCCATTGCTCCAAAGAAACTAGTTATGCCTTTGATGATGCTCTCCTGAAATTGTTTTCTGAAACAACAGGTCTTCAGATAAGCCAAGAGAAATCAGAAGTGTTCTTGACAGGAATGAATTCAGAGCAGAAGACCAGAATAGGTGAGTTATCTGGATTTAGGCTTGGGACTCTTCCTTTCGAATACCTGGGAGTGCCAATCACTTCCAAGAAGCTGAAAAAGGTGGAATGTGAGATGCTAGTGGAGAAGATGTGTCAAAGAATAAAGACATGGAGCAGCAGACACTTATCTTACAGTGGAAGATTGCAATTAATAAATGTTGTGCTTATGTCTATTAGTGTGTATTGGTGTCAGATTTTCATACTTCCAAAAGCTATTTTGAAGCAAATCAATGCTGTTTGTAGACACTACTTGTGGCATTGAACTTGGGACAGCCATAAGCCTGGGTATGTGTCTTGGAAAGAGACATGTTTTACAAAGTCTGCATGAGGTTTAGGGATCAGGAACATAAATCTCTGGAATCAGGCTGCTGTGGGAAGGCAAGTCCGGGCTATTTCTCACAAGAAGGATAATCTCGGGGTAAAATGGGTCCATAACTCCAATACTCCATACAGTATACATTAAGGAACAGAATTGGGTGCAGTACAAGTGCTCTCAGGGGGCAAGTTGGGTTTGGAAGTGTATTTGCAAAGCAAAGGAGAAAGTTATGCCTTATGTGCAGAATGCTAGTGATCAGATCTATAGCGTCAAGAAGGTGTATAGTAACTTATGTCCTGCAGTGGATATGGAGTAAACGTGTGTCGAATAGATTTTCTATTCCTAAACACAGATTTATCTTATGGCTGATAATGAAGCAAAGGCTGCTTACTAGAAGTAGATTGGCTCAATGGGGCGTAGCTAACTCTTATGTGTGCTGCTTATGTGACTCAGAGGAAGAAACTCACACACATTTATTTATTGAGTGCAGCTTCAGTACTCACTGCATAAGAGAAGTAGTAAGGTGGCTGGACATTCAAAAACCTGTGCAGGATGTTTACAGGTTAATGAAGTGGATTCACAGGGACTGCAAGAAGAGAGCATTTAGAAAGAAAGTGTACTTTGCTGCTGTAGCTGCGAGTTAGTACCACATGGAAGAGCAGGAATGATGTACTTTGGAGTAATCAGAAGCCTCATGTAGATAATGTCATTACTCACATTAAATACACTGTTAAAAATAGAATTGTACAGGTTTATGGAAAGAAAATCAAGGCTAGTGACCTTGATAGGTTACTAGCTTTATAAGTTTTGTTCAGTTTTTTGGCTAGCATGTTAGCCTGTTAGTTGTTGAGCTACTGGTTTAGGGGAGTCCTTCCTAGAAGGTTTGCCCATTTCTGGTGTTAGCTCTAGGTTGTATAACGTTTCTTGTGAGCAATATATTCTTTCTTACTTCTCAAAAAAAAAAAAAAAATCTTGGGTGTACCATGAATGAACTCGTCAATAACAATGAACTTTCATATAGAGGACTCATTAAAGTTTTCATTTGTCTCCTTCAATTTTCACAGTTTACTACAATTTGGTCTATTTATCTTCTTACAGTCTTCCTTCCAAAATCAATGATAAAACCGTGTAAATTTAAGTGTACATGTTACTGTACTTTAACAGAAATTTTATTAGATTTCTTCATTAGACAGACCAAAATCTGAGCATGTTAAATAACGGGACTCTTTTCACGAATGGGGTTCTCTCCACTACTTTTTCTAAAATCTTCAAGTTACCATCTTAAGATTACAACACCAAAGCAAGTAAAAGAAAACCAAATTAATGAACTTTTTCAAGGTAACTCCTGATGTTTGATTCAATACAACTTTTTATATGTAGTTGTATAGTAAGTTAGGGGTGGCATTGATGTGAGTCCAGCTCGAGTTTGGCTAAACTCCACTCAAACTCGAAAACTTGCAAGCTCGAACTTGATTCAAGCTCAAACTCAAACTCCTTTATTAATGCTTGAAAATGCATTGCATTCTTTGTGGATTTTTTTTGTCAAATTCATTAAATTACTTCAAAGTTCAAGACTTTAAGTACAACTGCAGAAAGCAAAAACATAAACACACTAAAAGTTAAGGGTGGCAGTGATGCGAGTCTAGCTCGAGTTTGGCTAAACTCCACTCAAACTCGAAAACTTGCAAGCTCGAACTTGATTCAAGCTCAAACTCAAACTCCTTTATTAATGCTTGAAAATGCATTGCATTCTTTGTGGATTTTTTTGTCAAATTCATTAAATTACTTCAAAGTTCAAGACTTTAAGTACAACTGCAGAAAGCAAAAACATAAACCCACTAAAAGTTAGGTGGCAGTGATGCGAGTCCGCTCGAGTTTGGCTAAACTCCACTCGAACTCGAAAACTTGCAAGCTCGAACTTAATTTAAGCTCAAACTCAAACTCCTTTATTAATGCTTGAAAATGCATTGCATTCTTTGTGGATTATTTTTTTCAAATTCATTAAATTACTTCAAAAGTTTAAGACTTTAAGTACAACTGCAGAAAGCAAAAACATAAACCCACTAAAAGTACTTACCCATACATCAGCAACAAAGTCCCCCCCCTCTTACAAAATCACAATTTTTTGGTAATCAATTCTCAATATCTACATAATTACTAATTAGGCAGTAACAAAATGAGCAGATACAAATATTATTATACACATTACCATATTAAAATAAAAAAGTCGTATAAAACACAAAAATCCACCCCTTTAGAATAAACTAACATAAGCATATAACAATCAAATTAAAGCTGATTAAGAAAAAAAATAACCGAGAGGAGAAATCAAGTATTACAGTTCACCTTTGGGCTTTGATTGTGAAGAAAACAGATTTTGACTGTGCTCTTCGAGAATTGAGGGCTTGCTATTCTTTTTGATTTTTGTAATTGCTCTTAAACGGACGGTTAAGATCCATTGGTTGGGTTTCTACATATACCATCTAATCATCTATTGGCCTTGTTTGATAAGGGGAGGCTAAAAAGAAAATTAGAGGTTTGAGAGCTTATATTAGAGGATTTAACCGAGCTTAACCATAAAACACACCCTCAACTTTGACAAAAATTGGAGTTTACTCACCCAACTTTCAAAAGTTGGAGTTTGCTTCACTCAAAAAGACAACTCAAGTAAGATGGCCCACTAAGTTTCGTTTTTTAAATAAAAAAAATGGAACCGACGCAAGAATCGAGGAGAAGCAATGAAGGGGCGGTTTTTTTGGCGCCCACTCCACTTAATATATTCTCTCGAACTGGAAAAGAAGCTTCTTCCTCAAAGGTTTCATTTATTTCGCTTTATTTAGTTGAAGACAAAAATGGCGTGGGAAAGCTCATTAAGAAGGAAAATTCTAAATCTTTCTCCTCCCCAAGGTACATATTTATCTACTTTTATGCATTCCTTAGATTCCTTTCTTTTTTCGGAAATTGTTGTTGTTGTAAAGTGTGGTTTGTTTTGTTGTTCTTTTTTGTATGAGATCATCAAAAGGATGAGTAAGCATCTTTTGTTTTTGTCTGATTATGTTTGAAACATGTGAGCATTGTGTAATTGTAGTTCAATTTTTGCTATTTGCTGAGTAACTTATAATTTGAAGCTTTTAGGGATTAGGGTTTAAATATTTTATAATTATGTTAACTGCTTTATTTACTCCATTAAAATAAAGCTCTAATTATTTTAAAACTTGTTTAAATGGAAAGTAGGATTTTTTCAAAAACTAGGAATTGTTTAAACCAATTGGTTTTTATTATTGTGCATAGGACTGAGAATGAATTCACTGCTCAAATTGAAGTGATGAGGCAAATTTCTGCTGCAGCAGCAGAAGATCTACTAAACAGAAACTATAGGAAGTGGTGTAGAGCTTTCTATAGTTCTATGTCATGTTGTGATAGTGTTGACAACAACATGTCAGAAGTTTTCAATGCTTACATCCTGAACAGTAGACATAAGCCAATCATAACCATGCTAGAAGATATTAGAGAGGGTTTGATGGAAAGATTGCATAAAAAAAGAGATGCAATTGGGAAGAAAGAATTGTTGTTATGCCCTAGAATTCATCAACTTGTTGAGAAGCACAAGATTTGGGGGTAGGGTGGAATGCTTTCTGGGATGGTGGCTTCGTTATGGAGTCGAGAAGGAGCAACTCAAAGTTAAATATGTTGTTAAGTGCACCCAGATTTTGCTCAGATTTTGAAGGAGATCAAACTGTTTACTCATTCAATCAAGATTACAGTTGGTCACAAAATGATGTTGGGTCTAATAACCCACAAACAATCACAAGCCAAGCACTACAAGATCTAGCTAGGGCTAAAAGAAGGCAGAACAACTTAAACTAAGTAAGTTCATTGCAACTCAAGTAGTGTTTATAAAGTTGCATATAGTTTAATTCATTACAAAACATTCCATGTCATAACTACATAAGAACATAAGCAACAACAATTAAAGTGAACAAGTGCTAAGAAAAAACCATCTAAGAATATTTTTGGACCCTCCATTTTGTTGCATCCTCAACATCACCTTCTCTCGCTGCCATCTTTCTTGCAATTTGAAGTCCGCCACCATGAATTTTCCTTAATTTCCTCACCTCACTCTTCGCTCCGTGTTCTCCTCCATTAATGTCAAAATTACATCCCCTCCGCCACTCAGAGGGTCATCAACATCTACCCATCTCGAAAAACTTGCAGCCCCTGGTATTGGCTTCGGGATCATAATCTGGGCATGCTAGAAATCTTCTCGCCAGGATTGTCCGCAGTCCATGACCTAGTCTTGGACAAAGTGAATCCACAGTAACAATGCTTTGGGGTTGGGAGAATCCTTTTCCTTGACATTTTTCTCGCAAAAAACGTAAAATAATTTTTTGCTGGATAATAAACATTAACAAGGTTGAATTTTTATCTCTGCAGCTCATACCTGGAAATACCGGATTTTTTTGGGAAGCTTCGAGAGCACAAAGAAGAAGAAGAAGTGGGAGTTTTTGGAGAAATATCACATTTTTGGGAGCCTTAAATAGCCACTTAAGTTACCGTTGGGAATTTATTTTTTTCCCCGTAAAACATAACTCGCCATTATAGTTTTTTGTGCCAAACAGGTTTTTTTGTATATTAAATTCGAAGTTAACGTAAAAGTTAACACCGTTGTACTTTGGGTGAGTAAACTCCAACTTTTGAAAGTTGGGTGAGTGAACTCCAATTTTTGTCAAAGTTGAGGGGTGTGTTTTATGGTTAACTCGGATTTAACTAGTTAATTCTCTAACTTTAATGTTTGGTAAAAAGAGATTTCAATTAGCTTATTGAGTACAAAAAGCTCTTTATGAAAAAATTGAGGGAGGAGCTTTTTGACATTAATTAGAGGTTTGAGAATGAGTGGACTAATTACATTTATGTCCTAAAGTTGTTGAAAATTACATTAATAAATAATAAAAGGTACAACAATAGATTATGCACATGTCTTTTGATACTCCATGGAACACGTACAAGAGGGGGGGTGAATTGTACTTTGGAACTTTTAGCAAAGTTTCTTGCGGAATTAAGGCTTTAAAGAAACAGAGATACGAGAGATAGACATATATAAAATTGAGGAAACTTATTGAACCTTATCAAGAAGGGAAAACCTCAAAAACTATATTATTGCAATAACTCTATTACAATCACTCTCTACAACTTGAGTTCCTTTCGAACTCAAGTTCCCACAATAATCCCCTTTGATTATTGGAACTCTACTCTCTATCGCTTCTACTCCGAAGCCTACACTTACTGACTTAACTCTAAGTCTTTACAAGAGTTACTCAACCCTTGAACCCCAAATTACAACTCAATTTGTGAAACAACACTAGCATATATATTGAACTTAGATATTAAGGAACTTAGGAACTCACTTAATAATGCAACTGACCTTTTAGAAAACACTTAAGATTTAGCAATAGAAATATGTTTTCAGTTGGTGGTTTGTAATGAGAAAGACTTCTCCCGCTGATTCTTCAACATCAGTCGGTTCAGACCTCCACTTAGTTTCACCCAAGCTTCATCCTGGTCATGGATAGATCACCCAGGTTCGGGTCCATAAGCAGTGACAATTGCCCTATGAAGACTCGCTTTCGCTACGGCTCCGGTGGGTTCCCTTAACCAAGCCACTGCTTATGAGTCGCCGGCTCATTCTTCAACAGGCACGCGGTCAGAGGCACACCCCTCCCACTGCTTGAGAGCGTACGGTTTCATGTTCTATTTCACTCCCCGACGGGGGTTCATAGTAAAGTTTTCCTTGTTTAGTTCCACTTATTCCTCCACTAAGTGTGAAGCAGTAACCCACGTAGAATTATTTTCCCACGTTCACACTACTTGAGGAACAAGCAAAGACATTTTCAAACCCACTAATAGTAAGTGGTTTAGCAGTTGAGATCACCGTGTTGTTCTTTTTGTTAACTTAGTAACTGCTGAGCAGTTGTTAAGGGTTTCGTTCCCCCCCTTTTTTCTTATTTCACTTTCCATTTTAAATTTAAATTGTGATAGATTTTGTAATTTTGTCTTGTTGTGGGGGGTAAAATAGGTGTTTTTATATTTTGGTGTCCCCCCTCTCTTCCCATATAGAATAGAGATGAAAAACAATAACAAACACGATTCCTTAAAATTACAAAAACTCATGAATAACGAAGAACAATTCGGCTCATAAAAAGCATAATCAACCCGTAAAAAGTACACATATGTCATAATATATAAAGACAATCAAACTATAAATGACAACGATAATAAGCTTACTATTAGTTACCTAAGAAAAGTACGTTAAAATGTCAATATCATTGCTTAAACATAGATTGTCGAAGAAATAAAAATCTGGATTTATTGACCCACATAAAATGTCAATATCCTTGGTTAAACACCAAGAGAAATGGGCCGTAGTGGAAGACGAAGTGAATAGTAATGAAACTAAGGCCTCGTTTGGTTCACATGGGAAGTAATTACCCATAGGAATTTACATTTCATGGGAAATTTTCCCCCTTGTTAATTTCCTAGGAATTAGACAAAATTGTTTGGTTGACACCATAGGAAATTGTATTTCCTAGGAAAATACTCACCAAGGGGGGGGGGGCTTGGTGAGTGATTTCCCATGGTCCATAGGAATTTATATTTCCCTTGGAATTTGTATTTCCTATATTTCTCTCATTTCCCTCCAACCAAACACAACACCCATATTGTATTTCCTAGGAACTTGTATTTCCAAGGAAAATAGCTTCCAACCAAACAACACCTAATATCATTGCGCATCCTATATTTGCCAGCTGCGTTCATAATTTCAACTTATTTTATCTATCATTTTATTACTCATTTGCTAAATGCCGTCATTTTTTTTCTTACTAACGCCATATATACATGTATAAATACGTATACATGTATATCACTATTGAGATACTCTCCCTCTCTATCACTCTCCTACTCTCCCACTCTCCTAACTCCGGTGAGGCAAAGTTGGGCTCCGGTGAGGCGTAATTTTCTCCGGCGACACCATGAACTCCGGTGAGGCGTAATTACTCCGGCGACAAAGTTGGGCCCTCTCTCCGGCCAACATAACTCCAGCAACACCTCGCCTAACAACGAACTCCCGGCGCAAGGTTATTGTACAAATTCTAAAAACATATGCGGGCGCCTATTTTAGGCGGTTGCACCATCGGTGGGGCGCCTAATTTAGGTGCCTTCACCACAAGGTTGGGCGCCTAAAGTGGTGAAGGCACCTAAATTAGGCGCCCCACCAGTGGTGCAACCGCCTAAAATAGGCGCCTGACCAGCTTTTTTTTAAAAAAAAACTTACATTGTTTGCCACGAAGCCGGAGTTTATTTTTCTTCTTGGTCAATGCCGGTCAAAGTTGGTCAACACCGGAAATAATGAGAGAGAATGAAAGTGAATAAAGAAATTAAGATGGTGGGGTTGTGTGGAAATAAACAAAAGGAAAGAGGAAAGGAATACAACTCATGTACTTCCTCCGTTTCATTTTACTTGCTACACTTCTCAATTCACGGACTCCTAGGCAATTTTTGGAGAAGAGAGAGGTAGAGAGTAAAAAGAATAGAGACTCGTGTGAGAGGAGAGAGATAGAGAGAGTTTATTGCCCAAAAAGGAAGTGTAGTAAGTAATGTGAAACTTCCCACAATGGAAAGTGTAGCGAGTATTATGAAACGGAGGAAGTATTTTTGTACAAAAATACATGGTGTTAGTAGGAAAAAAAAATGGCGGCATTAGCAAAACCCTTTTATTAACATCATGTTGTATAACATCATATTTTATTAATATCATATTATATAGTAGTATTACTAACTTAGGCAGGGGAATATCCATGAATGTGTTATGGGAGGCTAGAATGGCTGAGGCAGCTGCTGCGCGTTTCGGTGTTATGATAGCTCGACGATATGGTTACACCAATGTATGCCTGGAAGGTGATGCTCTAACTGTTGTGTCGGCCCTCTATCAGCGACAAGTGGGATATGCTCCTATTTCTTCTCTACTTTCGATGTAATTTCTTTAAGCGAAGGTTTTGTCTTTTTCTTGTCAGTAGGAGAGCGGGAAACACCATTGCTCATCTTGGGGCAAGGTGGAATGTTGAGTTTAAGCTACGAAATAATAGACAAGATTCTCTTTTCCCAAAGATATTAAATTTTGGCTATTAACTCGATTTAATTTAATAAAACGGTTTCCGCGTTTCCTCTAAAAAAAAAACTTAGGCTATTCGGGATATTCGTAGCGCAATCCTATAAGGCTATAATACTAAACTTTGTTGTCTCTCACTACGTCTTTGGCTTCCCCATTATTTTTCCAAAAAAAGCCTCTACAGCCTCACAAATTCAATCTGCCCCTCTGTCCGTCCTTATGGATTATCCTCGCCGGCAACTTCGTCAGCGCCAGTTGCAGTGCTAGTGCCGCCTGCTCCTTCTTCTCACTGGGTTCTCGCGATTTCAAATTCCTCTCCGCTCGGTAATTTAGATGTTGTTTTGCTTTAGTAACTCGAAATCCCTAACTGCATTTTTTCAACTCTTTTATTGAACAGATCGAACATGAGAATTACATTAGGAATGGTGTTTTTGAAATCTTTGATTTTGTTCAAACTGAAATTTAAAAGTTTTAATATGAAATCATAATTATCTATTATACTTCTTTTAGATGAACAGATGAAATTCAACAAAATATGAGGCGATGAGTTAGTCCCTCAACTCTTAATCTTAATTTTGAGTTTCATATTCACTAAATTATGTGATTACTTAAACTTGGACTGAATTACATTGTCAAAAATTAATAAATTAATAAATAAATCAAATGCCTTATAGAGGAAGGGAAGGAAAGGAATTCCCACATTTAATGTAATGGTTGCCTGTGATTTTGATATGTGTTTTACATTTGTATCAGTAGGTTGGGAAGGTTCAGCACATGATATTCGTGTTTTTCTTCATGCGATTGAAACTCCATAATGTAAAATCCTTAAGCCAGCTGAAGGTATTTCAATCTACGAAGCATTTTTATGTTTTTAAGATAATTTTATAAATTTGGGAATATAGTATATGTTACTTGATAACAAATGAATTATTTGTTTTTATCAAATCTTCATGTAGGTTACTAGGTTAGTACTACTTGGCTGATAAAGGGTATCCAGATCATAAGGGTGATTTAGTACCATACTCCCAAAATAGGCTCGTACCCGTTGATATGTTCCGAAATACACGAAAAGAGACCCGTTTTCATTTGAAAGTAATGTCTCGAAATAGAACTGAAACACAAAATAACCCGACCCAAACCCGAAAGCAGATAAACTTGAATATGCCCTGAACTCGGAAGTGACCCGACTTGGAATTAACTCAATAACGTTGACCCGAAAAGTTGTCAAATTAGTTACTTTTTAAACAAATTTAAAGAAAAAATTGTCATGAAATACTATATATGAGTTAGCCACTGCCCATTAATTATTTCACTTACTCTTATTAGTCTTATATGTGTTTTACTTATTTGCTAGATCAGAAAGTCGATCCAGTCTAATCCAACGTGACTCGAAATTTCATGGACCTGAATCGAATGCAACCCTAACACAAAGGTGACCCAATTATTATCCAATCCATATAACCCGTTTATCACCTCTAAATTTATGGTGCTCTTATATGCGTTTTTTTTCCCATAGGCCTTCAAAATGTTAGAAATGGCATGATTGGCTTGTTACATGCAAATTAGATCCTACCCCCATGGGCCATGGCCATGGGCCATGAGTATGATGTGCACTATTAGAGTGGGGGCACAGTCAAGCCAAGAAAAAGTCGTGTCGAGCTCTTATCAAATTTCAATTTCAATTTCAATTTCTCTCTTCTCCCTGCCTCCTCTGTCTCTCTGTCGTTGCTGATAAATGGTATGTGGAGTGACAATTTGAGTTTTTCAACTTCATCTTCTCCTTTTCTACCTTCACTCTTACCGGTTATTAGCTTTCTCTCTCCTCTTTACTTCATTATAAATCTTGAAACTTTAATTGTTTTTATCATGTCTTATTGAATATTATGACATTTGTTTTTACCCATTTTTTGAGTGATCAATAAATCATAGTCTTCATCAATTTTTATCTCTTTTTTTTGCAGTTTGTAGAAAGAGTTTTTTTAATAAAAAAAAATGTAGTAAGTACCATCAAAAAATATGACGAAAAACTCATATTAATGATGGACCAAGAACACGGAGATGAGCACTTGAAGGAGATAGAAGCTTTCTTCTTTATTTTAAAATTAACCTTCTTGCATTCAAAAAGAAATAGACATAATCAAGTGTTATATTTCAACAAATTTTCTTCCATTCTTGTTGATTCAAAATCAACTCAATGTGATTCTCGTAATATCTCAATGTGGAAGTATGTCCGGGAGGATTTTTTATAGCTTTTCAGAGAGTTTTACCAATTAATAGAGATGTAGAAGATGATAAGATAGATTTTTTTTTTTTATGAGCTAAACTAATAAATAGGACTAATAGTTCAGGATGATGACACTAATTTGATCGGATTCCCATTTTGCTTAATGACACATAAATTGAGGATAGATTGAAAATCAAGTTGATTCAAATCCAAATCATCCTCCAACTCAACCAAGCAAAAAAAAATTCTTCTCCATCAAGTAGTATGTGATTGTATATAGGCGCCTAAAATTTGAGATATTGTTGTGAACAATTGTAATTTTCTTTTATTAATGTAATTTGAGGTTGTATATGGATTTTGTAACATTGGGATTTAGTAGTTATGGATTTATTTTTGGTATTTGATAGTATTGCAAAATTACGCTACCCCCGAATTCCTGGATTCTCCACCGCCCACATTGATTGAAGAAAATCAAGAAATATGAGCGAAATCGTATCTTCGATGTCAAACATCGACCTCAACAACATAATGATGATGTTGATGATGATCAAATGCGTAAATATGAAGCAGATGAAGATGTGCTCAAGTTTATGGATTCCTTGGACTCTTACCTTTTCTTACTCGATTCCCTCGTCCTCCACACTTCGTCAGTAATCAGGTTCTACTTTGTCCCCCCACCTCTTTTCTTCCCGATCCCTAAATTTTACTTACTTTGCATTAACTCTTTTACCGTGTTTAGAATTTAGATTGATTGTGAATTGGGATATACTACCTGTCTACCTCCATTCCATTTTACTTGTAATAACGGGGGAGGCACAAATAATTTAGGTCCGGAGAGAGAGAAAAAGGTGACCCACGTGATGAGGAGAGATATAGATAAAAAAGAATATCCCAAAAAGGTAGTATTGCAAGGAATATGAAACAACATAAATGGTAAGTGTTGCAACTTGCAAGTAAAATGGAGAAGTACTTCCTTCGTTTATTAATACTCGCAATATTGAAATCTGCACAAGGACCAAGGGAGGTGAGAGATACAAAAGAACCCCTATGTACCAGGAGTCCAGGAGGAGAGGGGAAGAGAGACAAAAATTACGGTGCGAATAATAGAAAACTTCCTAAGATGGAAAATGTTGCAAGTATTAATAATGGAGGTAGTATTACCCATATATTTTGATGACACAAGGCTTACGAGATCTGATATCTTTTACGCTCCTTTTCTCAATTGTCAATATGTTCATTTTCTACTGTAATGTAAACTTCAAACTGTTATGTTTATCCTGAGAAGAAAAAATTTCTTGCTTGTAATATTCTCTAGATAGTAATTTCGAGAACTATTTGATTATTCTGGAAGCTTAGGAATTTAAAATCTGACCAAATTTTTTGTTGCACACTAATATTACTAATTCGTTTGGTCTTTTAGCTACTGCAGCAATTGTATTATACATGCTTGTTTTCCTCTTGTTTCTTTTATTAGGGAAGCATTCTTTTTTCATGTATAGTGCTATTGAAGTTTGATTGACTACTATGTACATTGGTTTGTTAAAGTTTTCGCCTTAACTACTGTGTCCGTTGGTTTGATGCTGTGCTATGGTGGCGTGGCTAGCTTCTCGACGAGAGCATGAAAAGATGTGACAATTATATATCGATTTTTTTTCAAAAATGGGTTCTTTAGAAAATGGGCATAGAAGGAGCAACTAACAGAGGAAGTGTTATCATATGCTTATGCTTTCTTAATCTAGTAGTGTCTTGAATTTTGTATCACGTCGTTACTGCTTTTAATGCTAGTGCTTTCTGGGACACATGTTTTTCAGGGTTGGTTCGATTTTTCTAGTGCTCGCTATTCTATGGGAGCTTCACGTGTCAATAGTGTGTTATTGGACCTAAAAGAGCACTCAGCTGCTACTCATCTTGAAGTAGCAAAAGGTGATGGTGAGTATTCAAATTCTTTTGCTTGCCAATTTTGTTGATACAATTAGAAATTTCGAGTTCGTGGAGATGATATTGAAATTGTTTAGGAACAGGAACATGTTACAAAATAGGGGGTTGGGATGCAATGCACATTCATTCTATTGTATCGGAAAAAGTAGACATGAGGCTTCCAAAGTGCCAAATGAATTGCTAGTTACACTCAGTCAAAAGTTTAGTATTTTTCTTGGATACAAACTTGCTCAGCAGTTTCATTCAATATTATGTCAATTGGGGCTGAGCTCGCAACACCTTTTAGATAGGAGTGGATGGATGAGTTTGTGTCCTTTTTTCTCTTTCATTTCTTTCTTGTATTTTATTTCTTTCTCAGCAAGTGAGGGGGATGCGGCTTTTGAACATCAAGCTTGTTTGAACTTCTAATAATTTTTCTGAACAACAGTCTAGCTCATTATTTTGTAATTCTTAGCCTAAGAATGCATATTTCTCTTTTATAGATAATGCTTATTGATCTCACATGCATGTCTTTGATGTTAGAAGTATGTACTTAGAACTAATAAAGATATCTTTCTGGTATTTGACTATTGTTATACTTCAAATTATTGCAGAGCCACATTTCACTCTTTGTAAGTGGGTATCCGATGATGCTGCAGATTCAACAGAAATGAAAGAGGTTAATAGTGGGCTACTGCAGAACTTAAACAGTATACAACCGCAACACAAAGACGTATCTCAACAAACTGGTAACAAAAGTGGGTCTCTTTATATGAACTGTTGATGTTGCTTGAGCAATCTGTTGTGTTCAATCTGAATTTTATATTCTATAACCGATTAAATTAGTTGGATCTAGGATAAGCAATGCTCGCATAACGATTGGCTGGATTCTCATTTCTGAATTAGAAATTCAACTGCGTGCTATATTTCGTATCCTTAAGAGTATATGTCTTGTGTCCTTTTCTGACTCTCTCCTTTTTGTTTGTCCGAAAAAGCTGAGGAGGATTGCTCGCCAAGTAAATTCTCAATCAGTGATGATCAAGTAAGTGACAGAGACTGGAAATTGACACGAATACAAGTGCAAACACACACACACACACACACACACAAACATTATCTTTATCATATAGTAAATGAGGTGCATCCTTATTTTAACATTTTAGCAAGAAGTATCTTCAAGGAAAAGGTGTCCCGTGTTATAAATAACCAAAGATATGGTTTCTTCAGAAGTACAATGAGGTATTGAGATTTTTTTTCGCTCATGCAGCCGATGCAGGGATAATAATTAGTAAACTATCAAAATTAAATTGAGACCTTAAGGGGTTCTCCGGAAGGAGAATCAAGGTTCTTTTTTTTTCACATACTCTCAACTTGCTAGCGCACATACATCTTCAACAATTCTGAATTTGGAGCTTTTCTTTATTTTTGAAATTGAATATCCTTTCATGCCATTGGGGTGCACGAGCATATGCTAAAATTTCCCCTCGCAATTATTAAGCTTTTGTAGTTTGTGGACGCAAATTACAACGTAGCACTTTTTCTTTTTCTTTTTCAACTTTTTCTCTAGGGTTTTATAGATGATAAGTATTTGGTGAACCAACTTATACTTTGGAATATTGTGGTTCATAAGATCTTTCTCCCAGGTAAAAAAGGAACGATCAAAATCACTTGCTGTTTTTGGCACGTTAGTGTCTCCCAAATTGCGAGATGCTCAGCTTTCATTTGAGACAGGTTTGAAAGTTCTGTTATCTTCTTTTTGCTTGTCATGTGCTCTCAGAACTTTTTGTATATATGAAGATAATTATTTTGCTTTCTCAATGAACAAATTGCCATCTTATTTTTTGACGTGCAGCCTTGGAAAAACTGGTAGAGATAGCAAATGTGCGGTCATCAATGCTATATGCATTTGAGCAAGTACGGAAACACATAGATGGCATTGGGAAATAATGCAAGTCTCATAGTTTCGCCTTTGGTACTCATATGGTTGGTCCTTTTTAGTAGTCTTTTGCGTCCTTTTCCATATTATTCGATTTGACAAATTTCCAGATACACATTGCTCATTTTTCTTTACGTTGTTTATGCTCCATCAATTCGTTGTTTCTTTTTGCAAAGTTGTATGAACATGTTTCTATATTCTGTCTTCCAGATAATTTTTTTTTATTTCTTCTATTTTAGACTAGGCCATGGATTAAACTTTTAGTGTCATCTTAATTAGATCAGCTGAAGTGAAGCTGAAAATAATCTTGATGGAATTTTGTTCATTACCCCGATCATGATCAAGTAACTAATGTTTCAGTTTTTGGTGCCTAACTTCTTTTCGAACAATTCCCTGCCCCACAATTAATCATAGTAGAGCTTGATGCCTCTGCCCCATGAATTCCTGTTGTTTATTTGGAGAAATCCAGCTTAGAAGATATAGCTCATTTTGCATTTGTGCAAATGTACTACTCATTCTGATGCTCTCCAATTGCCTCTTGCCAAGTTGGGAGCCGTTAACTTAAGGGGAATTCTTCTGCCAAGTAACTTTCTTTAGCGTGTGTGCATGATAGACAGATTAGACACCCTTCTTCTATGCTGTAAGCTCTGGTTTACCAATGGAGAGCTGGAAACTGGAATGTTTTAACCCAAAGGTCCAATATGGTTAATTACTCGGTTACACGCCTAGCTTGAGGTTGGGAGCTAATTAATTACTCGGTTACACCTAGCTTGAGGTTGGGAGCTCTACTGCATTAGCTCCCATCTCTGGCTCGTAATCACTCTTTTGTTAGTAGTATGGGTGACATACTAAGAAATAGGCATAAAAAAAGTGTGCGGAGTGATTATGAACTTGTTAGACACCTTCATCATTTTCTAAGTTGTCAGAGTAACTGTAAATTCTAATCCTCCACTTCTGTTGGTCCTTTAGGACTTGCATTAATTATGCTGCCTGAATGCTTTGGCTGGTAAGCTGCAAGTCTAGAAAAAAGTTTGACTGTCCATTTTAATATCTTAGAGGTATCCTCTTTAAAATCGTCTCGACTAAAAGTGTATTTTTAGAAAAGGTGGTCTGAGTGTCTCGTAAGATACCAAATTGATTATATTTGCCTTTAGGAAATGGTGGTAAACTCTGGTAAAGGTAATGAATGTATATGTAATTTTGTAGTTATCATCAAATATCTACACCAAGGACCCTTGGGTCCACGAGTATGGTTTCCTATCTCCGACATGGGAGACCAAGGTTCAAATCTTGGTGGAAGCAAAATTTCAATATTGTTTGGGGGAGGGGGTTTGGGGGCTTGTTGGGCCTCCGGTCGGTGGTCCTATGTGAGGAAGCACTCACGTGAAATTCATCTTACCACGGCTCCTCGAAAGGGGCCAAAAAAAAAAAATCAATACCTATACCAAGCTAATCTTCACCTAATAGTAAGGATTGTATCTTCCAACCTCAAGGAATCAAGGTGATCCCCCTACCTTGTTGGAAAAATAAACTATACTATAATTCATAATCTTTTTGCATAGTTATCCTCATCAAATGTAGTATTTCTTTTACCCTCCATCCTAATTTTGACATAGTTATGCTGAGGTTTGAACGAAGAATCAAATTAACATAAATTGTTCCTTGACTGAACTTGGTTGATTATCCTTGACTGAACATAATAAGCCATCTCTGCTCTTGATATATTAGGAAGATGTATGTAAAATATATGTTTCTCAGTTTATAATCTGTTAGATCTATGGCCGTTACTACATGTGAACTCAAGTGGCTTAAATACTTGTTATATTCGCTTGGTATTACTCATTCTGCTCCTATGCGGCTCTTTTGTGATAGTCAAGCAGCTTTACACATCGCTAAATATCCTATGTTTCAGGATCGTACTAAGCATATTGAGGCAGATTGTCACTTTGTGCGTGATGAATTGAAAAAGAACATTGCCACTTTCTATGTTCGTACAGGGAACCAGTTGGCCGACATTTTGACAAAAGCTCTTGGGAAACAACAATTCAAATACTTACTTCGCAAGTTGGGCGTTTGTGATTTGCATGCTCCAACTTGAGGGGGTATTATATATATATATGTAAAAGATATATTTCTTTGTTTATTATCTATTAGGTAGTTAGGATTCCTGTATAGCTACATGTTAGGACTCTATTTATGTTATATTTTAGGATTTCAATTGACAAATCCGTGTCCCATTGGAGACACTAAATCGATCTTTAAGATGAGTCCAAAGTTCATGTGCGTTCTCAAAGAAAGAGACTGAGGAACGGAGTTGTGGTGAGATGGTGTTCCACAACCACGAAACGAGCATCGAATGAATCGTGCTCCGATCCGCCAACTTTTCGACAGTCGTAGGTTTAGGAATCGTGCCATCCAGGAATCCAAGTTTGTGTTTAGCATTCAAAGACATGCGAATTGCGCGTGCCCAATCATCAAAGTTGTCTTCTTTCAACCGAATTTGAGTGATTAAGTTGCCCTGATTGTCATTAGAGCCTAAAAAATAGACCGGGTTAGGTTTTGTGTTGTTCGTTTCATTGCTTTCAGTCATGATTACTCGTCTTGGACCACGAGAATAAGTTTGAAGGATCTATGATGAACACTCAAGGAGAGGTTCGAAAAAATCGAATCTTTAGATCTAAGAAGGTTTCGGCTAATTTTAGCCTAAGTTTCGGTTTTTCTTTGTTTTGGGAAGAGAGGATTACTAAGCTTTGGCTCTTGATACCATGATAAATTTGGTTTAATTTTCAGTCACCCTTCTCATTCATCAATCAAGTATATTTATATACATCCTAAGTAGAGTCCTACTTCATCCCAAACTAGGATAATAAATCTATTCCTAAAATATAACATAAATAGAGTCCTAACACTACGGTTTTCTTACTTAGCTTAGGTGATCTCTTGTACTATATATTTCTATGTTGCTGTGCATAATACTTAATACACATAATATCTTTTCCCAAATACCCAATATCTTAACATGATATGAATTATTTTTTTCCTTCTCTAATCTCGCTTAATTTTTATAATGCCATATCATACTCCTTCCGTTTCATAATATAAGAATAACTTTAATGAACAAAAATAATCAATAGGTTTATAAAAAATAGAAATTAAAGTAGAAAGATTTGAACTAGGAATAATTTTTTAAGACACCTAAAAAGGAAAATAAAAACAATATTATGGGACAAAAGAAAGAGTATATCGTATATGTATAAAGTTGGTTTTGGAGTGCATCAAAAAAAAAAAAAAATTAAAGTTGGTTTTGAGTAACTACTTATGTTTCTTGAAAACATGGATTTCTACCCAGCCCAACACAGCCCAACCTGTTTTCCTTAAGGCCATCTTATATGATCCCAAGAACAAGAACCACTTATCACATATCACAGCCCCAAATATTATAAGAATCAGTATATTCAATTTATTATCATTTTTTCTTAAAGCTATTTTAAAGTAGTTGTTTAGCAAATACAAAAGTCGAAATTAATTCATAACTCTTTAAGTCTCTAGCACAGATTACAGAAATGATTCTTCTTCGAACATCAAACACATTCTTATAACTGAAGACTGAACCTAGCTGAAGTACTATAACAGCTAACAAAAAATATGCATGTCCTTGGACATTAATTGTTACTCAAAGGACTTTCCTAGATCCTCTACTGCTCCAAACAAACTAGTTGTGCCTTCGATGATGATCTTCGTAACCTCAACAACTTCGTGACACATACAGCTCTGCACTCGCGTCAAGATTATAACACTTGAATTTCAATTCCTCAAGCACCACGGACACTGAGAGAATATATTCAATCAATTTGAGCTCCGCGCTTGATCCTGTAATGCCTTTAATTTCCACCTTAAGGAGATGTTGGAAGGTATAATTCTCATCATACTCAAATTTATGCTCAACATAGCTTCTGTCTGGAGTAACCCGTGCATAATTAACCTGTGCATAATCATACATAAGCTAATTGCATAAACACGTTAATTATACATTAAACATAACTCTTAATAAAGAAATTTTCAGATTTTATCCTAATCTACTCCATCTTGAGATAAATTTCTTGCTTTATATGTTCAATGATTGCTGAGTATACAACTATTTAACAGATTACATGATGACAGCCATTATCAGCCAAAGAGTTGGTTCAGAACATGCATAAAACTTTTATAAGCTTCTAAGTGATCTATAACAATGACTTCGAATTATTTCCAAAAACTGCATATATATTAGAGTTACTCACTGATATTTGAAGATCCTTGATGAAAGGGAAACTTTGAAGCAAACGAAAAGTGAAACAAGCTACATTAAAATCACCCAAATCAATTTCTGTCAGAGAAAGCTTATGCAGGTGGTCAAATGCCAGAGTATCCAATTTTGTGATACAACCTGCAGCGAAGAGCTTGTACAACAAGGACAAAATAGATCAGATTAGAAGAGCCAAAATATAAGCCCTAGCCTCCCTGTCTCAAAGAAATCTGAACACTTATCAACGTATTAGAGCACAAATAATTTGGCAAAAAAAAAAAAGTTTTCAAACTATTGTTAGATTGTAGGACAAATGAAAGCGCTCAAACTATTCCAGAAGGGAGAATAATAATTTTAAGAAATTGAAATAGATAGCGGCATCAAATTTTTCTATAGCTATGAATATTACCTCATTATAAAACCGGCCTCCAAAGTGAAGGTCTTGAAGCTCACATGAACTTGCAAGAGTCTTGAGAGTGTCAACAATATCTATGTTCGATTTTCCTAGACATAGTGAAATGCTTGTAAGACGGGGGATACATTTGAAAGCAAGAGACATAGATGCACCTCGAATAGTTAATTTTTCAAGACTTGTCGCATTTATAACCACCGCATTAATCATGCCAGTTTCACAGTTCTTAAGCCCTAACCGAGTAAGTCGGGGGCAACTTGCAATCAAATGGCTGAATATATCATGCTTGCATTTGATATTAGCTAGTTCAAGACTCTGAAGATGAGCAAAGCCCTTAAACTCACATGGCAGGGGCATCATTGTACACTGATGGAGTACCAATTTTACCAACTCTTTGCACGCGTAAATATGAGAAGAGATAGGTAGATTATCATTCGGAGAGTTAGAAAGAAAGATCTTCTTGACCCCAATTCTTAAAATAAAAGAAAGCCATTGAGTAACTTTATGGCTTACATCTTCTTCTTCAACTATAAGTACTTCTGGAACATCAAATTGGAATATTTGCACAGGACAATTGTGAAGAAAGAGTATGTTGCTGATAATGTTGCTGATCTTAAGCCAATCACACATTCCATCTATACGTTGATATCTGTTGCAGAAAGCTGTATCGAAGATAAGATACCTATGAGACAACCAATTATGTCTCCATTTTCTTGATAGCACGCTCATTTTAGCTGCCATTGTTATTGGCAAGCCCTTCATGATTCTGTCAGTCACTAGACTTGGCATACTGCTGATTATATCTGGGGCAGTTTCGGTAGTTTCAAGAAATATGGGTTTTGCAGAAGATTCTGAAGAAGCCATTAATAAATGTTGAAAGATTATTGAACTCTTGTGAATTCCCCAGTGATCAGTATGCTTGATTACTATGGAAGTGAAAAGCCGCACGTTAATCTATTCATGAATATATGGGAAAAATAATGTTGAAGAGGTGTTTAAGATTCAAATCACTTAAGAATACAACCAATCTTGAAGAAACTGTAATTAATAAGTTTCATGTCAATAACTACAAATTTTATCATACTTCCGGGTGTACCGCGAGCATTGTACACCCAAAGCTATTTTTTTTGCTCATTGCTCATTTCAAATGAGCAAAAGATACTAAAAAGGAGAGTTTCAAGTGAGCAAATGAGAAGGAAAATTAGTCTTGGTTGCATGTACTTGTGCACACCCGGAAGTGTATTAATATGATGGATGAACTCGTCAATAAAAATGAACTTAGATATAGAGTACTTATTAAACTTTTCATTTGTCTCCTTCAATTTTCGTAGTTTACTACAATTTGGTTGATTTATCTTTCTCTAGTCTTCCCTCCAATATCAATGATAAAACTGTGTAAATTTAAGTGTACTGTTACTGGACTTTCACAGAAAAATTTATTAGATTTCTTCATTAGATACTCCAAACTCTAAACATGTTAAATAACGGCACTCTTTTCACGAATGGGATTCTCTCCACTACATTTTCTAAATTCTTCAAGTTCCCATCTTAAGATTACAACACCAAAGCAAGCAAAAGAAAACCAAATTAATGAGCTTTTTAAAGGTAACTCCTGATGTTTGATTCAATACAACTTTTTATATGTAGTTGTACAGTAAGTTAGGGGTGGCACTGATGCGAGTCCAGCTCAAGTTTGGCTAAACTCAACCCAAAGTCTAAAACTTGCGAGCTCGAACTCTAAAATTTGCGAGCTCGAACTTGATTCAAGCTCAAACTCAAACTCCTTTATTAATGCTTGAAAATGAATTGCATTCTTTGTGGATTTTTTCGAATTCATTAAATTACTTCAAAGTTCAAGACTTTTAAGCACAACTACAGAACCCAAAACATAAACCCCCTAAAAGTACTTACCCATACATCAGCAACAAAGTTTTTCCCCCCTAAAAGGATCACAATTTTTAGTAATCACTTCTCAATTTCTACATAATTAGGCAGTAGCAAAATGTGCAGTAGCAATACACAATTATACACATTTCCATATTTACAAAATAAATAAATTCGTGCAAAACACATAACTATATGAGATAACAGTACATTTTACAGGGACATAGCAGTAACAAAAACATAAAAGAAAAAATCCACCCTTTAGAATATACTAACTGAAGCATTTAACAATCAAAAACTATAGCTGATGAGTTAAAAAATAAAAAAAATAAAAAAATAAAAACTAACCCACCAGAGCAAATCAAGTATTACAGTTCACCTTGGATTGTGAAGATAATCTTCACTCTTCAGAATCTAACTGTAAGAAAAGAAAATGTACAGATTTTGACAGCGTTCTTCGGAAGTTGCGGGCTTGCTTTTCTTTTCAAGTTTTTAATTTAAACGGACGGCTAAGATCCATTGGTTGGGTTTCTTCATATCCCATCTAGGCATACAAGCGTGTAAACCATCTAGTCGTTGCATCTATTGCTATAATTTTATTAAATTTCTTTTCTTTACCTACTAGGCTCGAACTTAAGTGAGTTGATTAAATGAATCGAACTTAAGTGGGTTAACTACATCGAATTAAGTTAATCAGATCGAATTTGAACTAAAAGTGAAAATAATAGTAGTAATATTTTTAACACCACCACCAACAACAATATTAAGTATTAACAACAACAACAACAACACCACCAACAATAATAATAATGTCGTCAATATTATATATAAGGTCGTTGATGAGGGCGTACAAAGACACCTATAACTAAGGGTGAGCACTAACCGGTGCCGGTCCCTAAAATTGGGAACCGGAATTGGAATTGGTTGGACCATGTCCTCATTTTTCGGAATTGGTCTTGGAACCAGTTGGGACCGGTTCCAACACCGGGTACTCGGTTCTCGCGGAGTGTGATGTGATGTCGATTTTTTGATTGGAGGTGACTTTTCCAAAATCGATCTTGGAATCGGTAGGAACTGATTTTAGTATTGGGTATCCCAGTACCCAATGGCATTCAAAAAGCTTAATTGTTTTATTGTTAAGCTTAATAAAGACTAAAATACGAATCGTAGCTATATATGTATTAGTATCCCGTGATATAACTTCGGGCAAACTTCTATTAACGAGCTAATAAGTTTTAAGACTCTAAATTATTCATCATACATAAAAAAAATTCCACTAGGTACTTAGTTCGAGACCTAGTTTCATCAAGTATCTAGATTTACAGGGGTACCAGGTCCAAAATTTTACTACCCATAATTGGAACCACTTGCAACCGGGTCCTGCAGGACCATTCCGAGTCCCGGACCCGCCAAGCGGTTCGGGATGCGGAACCGGGTACCCAGTTTTTCCGCTCACCTATACCTATAACACAAAGCATTTATTGTAGAGGGTTTCACATTATCCTAATACTCATGCTTTAGGTACTTTATTTTTGTGAAAATAATAGTGTATGTTATTTAAATATTTGTATTAGAATATTTCACTTTTTGGAACTAATGTCAACAATTTATATGGGCCGAACCTTTTCAAGACGAGGTTGAGTATATTAGTATTCATAAAACATAATATGGTTTATGAATATGTCAAGAAATTGTCAAGAAAACCATAATGCTTCATGGTTAGTAGCCAACACAAAGTGAATGCCGTCTAGCCTTAATTGGTAAAGTTAATCAATATTATGGTTCATTTTTCCCCTAAAAAAGCTTATTTGGTAAAGTCATATAAAGTTGGTAACCAAAACCGAGGATCGACACCCTCTACATCATTATCTTAGGCACTCTCTAACAAAAAAAAGCGCAAAAACAGAGAAGCTAATAAAGGACATACATAAATCTTCTAAAACAGATAAGTTGTGCCTTATTTGTGGAAGCTCTTCATAAATCTTCTATCGTTCCAAACAAATAACCAAACACAGAAAAGCTCTTCCTTTAGAAAATGAGAAAATAAAAAATATCATAACAAATAATCAAAGCTCATCTTGATTGAAGTACTCGGAAGTCTGAAGTGAATTAGCTCTAGATCAGCTAGCAAAAGCTTAAGGGTTTAATTATAGAAAACATAAACCATTTAAAGATATTGTAAGAAAACAACCATGCTAATCTCAAAAAACACCACTAAAAAGGCCATTCCTTGATCCTCTATTGCTCCAAACAAACAAGTTTGGCCTTTGTCGATGCTCTTGGTAACTGCAACAGCTTCCGCGACACCTTCAGCTCTGAACTAGGATCCAAGATCAGCACACTTGAAGAGCAAATTTTCAAGAACAACTGAGGTAGCGAGCACATATTCAATCAGTTCGAACTCTGCACTTGACCCTGTAATACCTGTAATTTCAACCTTAAGGGAGATGTCCTAACTTATAATCCTTATTGTAGTCAAGTTTGTGCTTAACAACGCTTTTTGTTCGGAGAGAGCTGCACATAATCACACACATAATTGCATAAGCACAGTGATAATTCAACAAAAATCATTGGAATGCAGTAACAACTTATCAATGATAAAACCGTGTAAACTTAAGTGTACATGTTACTGTAATTTCACAGAAAAAATTTATTAGATTTCTTCATTAAATAGAACAAACACTGAGCATGTCAAATAACGGCACTCTTTTCACGAATGGGATTCTTTCCAGTACTTTCCTAAATTCTTCAAGTTCCCATCTTAAGAATTTAGATTACAACACTAAAAGCAAGCAAAAGAAAACCAAATTAATGAGCTTTTTCAAAGTAACTCCTGATGTTTGATTCAATACAACTTTTTATATGTAGTTGTACAGTAAGTTAGGGGTGGCAGTGATGCGAGTCCAGCTCAAGTTTGGCTAAACTCAACCCAAACTCTAAAATTTGCGAGCTCGAACTTGATTCGAGCTCAAACTCTAAAACTTGCGAGCTCGAACTCTAAAATTTGCGAGCTCAAACTTGATTTAAGCTCAATCTCAAACTCCTAATGCTTGAAAATGCATTGCATTCTTTGTGGATTTTTGGATTCATTAAATTACTTCAAAGTTCAAGACTTTTAAGCACAACTACAGAAACCAAAACTTAAACCCCCTAAAAGTACTTACCCATACATCAGCAACAAATTTTTCCCCCTAAAAGAATAACCAATTTTTGGTAATCACTTCTCAATTTCTACATAATTAGGCAGTAGCAAAATGAGCAATAGCAATACAAAAAATCATACACATTTCCATATTTACAAAGTAAATAAATACGTGCAAAACACAAAACCATATGAGATAACAGTACATTTTACAGGGACATAGCAGTAACAAAAACACAAAGACAAAATCCACCCTTTTAGAACATACTAACTGAAGCATATAACAATTAAACTAAAGTTGATGAGTTAAAAGGTAAAAAAAAAACTAACCCAGAAGAGCAAATCAAGTATTACAGTTCACCTTGGATTGTGAAGATAATCTTCAGAATCTAACTGTAGAAAAAGAAAATATACAGATTTTGACTGCGTTCTTCGGAAGTTGAGGCTTACTTTTCATTCAAGTTTTAGAATATCGACTTTTTATATTTTTACAAATACAAAATTAGAGATATAAACGCTCAAAGTAGTGCATCGGCATGCGTGAAAAGTGTAAGTGTGTAGATTAATTTGAAACGGAGGTAGTAATTCATATCCCATCTATTGCTAGTATAATTTTATTAAATTTCTTTTCTTTGTCTCAAACGCACGCCGTTGTAAAACGACCAAGACCCGGCACCTTATCATTATTTAGAGAGAATACAGTCCATAAAAAAACCTACCCCATAATTGTTATCTTATTTACTTAGTTTAAGTATGAAGGTACAAGTTGATTTTTCAGTTGGCCCTCCCAACGAAACTCTTTCATGCTACAGGAGCATAAACCAAGAGACATTCATGTAGAATTAAAAACACTAAGTTGCGATTCTGGAAACTGGTATAACTCTAAGTGACGGTTCGAAGAAATATTTGAATTGAACTAAACATAGCCTCAATATAGTAACCTTTTTAAATTTTAAGTTACGGCTATATAGTTAATGTCTATAGTATTTGTTTATTTAATATAGTAACTCTTCTCACAGTTGCGCAGTGAAATTTTCACTTTGCGACATACTAGTAACCTTTTTTTTTCATAGACAAACTTCATAATTTATATACATTCATCTTTTATATATGCGTTTTTATGTAATTGATCTTTTCATAAATAACGTAGATTACTATTAGGTCCACGCTAATTTGAGTGTGGGCGAGTCATCTATAAGCTTTTTCTGCGGATGCAGGGGATTTGAAAGAGTAACTTTGTGAAATTAACGACTCGCTCTGCCTCTTAGTGTATCATTGATTCATTGTAGAGTTGGTCTTATAACTTATAGCTAATGATAAGAAGAGTGAAAAAAAAACTTAAATGGACCCGTCGTGGTTGGTAATTGATAATTACTTGCATTATAGTGAGTTTTATAGAAATATATTGAACTTATATACAATATAGTGGATTTGATTAACGGAAAACATATAGTTGATTTTTTTAGTAAGGTAAGATGTAAGTAAGATGAAATCCCTTGCAAGTAGGGGGAAATTGGGGATCCTTCCTTTTGCAAGGGATGAGGCTGGGTCGAGGATCTCCCAGATCGGAGGTGATGTCAATACCACCTAGGCTACCATCCGCTCGCATATAGTTGATTATATGCAATATGAGTGGAGGATTTAATTTTTACTGTTTTAACATTAATGAAAGATGTGGTGGTTGTGTAATATATTGTGACCGTGTTTTTAACATATAAAAAGAAATATTATTTACATGAGTGTGAGTATCGAATGAGATGAGTGAATTTCGCAATTTATACAGTGGGTTTAAGCTGATATAGTGAGTTTCGGAAGCATGATATAGTGGGTTGTTTCGAAGTATACATGCTTTAGCACAGTGCAAACTAATGTTAACGTGAATCGGATTCACGCAAATCAAATTGTGGGATGAGATGTACCATCTTTCTTAAAATGTAGTTATTCATTTAATCAATTTTAGTATCACATCCAGTTAATTTATTCGAGCTCCGTTTGGTTGGGTGTAAAACATTTTCGGTGTAAGAATGATTTTTCATGGAAAACAAATTACAATGAAAAACAAAATTCTAAAAAAATTAGTTTTCCGTGGTTTGGTTCCATGGCAGAAAAATGATGAAACGAAAGGAAATGGAAAGGGAAAGCAAGGAGGTAGGGAGGATGAGTGTACAAGAAAAAGATAAGGAAAAGGGGTAGAGAAAACAGTTTACCCTTCATTTTGAGGGAAAATGGTTTTCCATCATTGAAGAGAAATTTTACTCTATAGGAAAATGGTTTTACACTCCTTTGCAAATCAAATCAATGTCAATTGAAAATGAAGAAAACATTTTCCGGAAAAAATTTACGCCCTTACCAAAAACGTGAGCTTCCATGACTACATTTATCCATTTATCAACTAGTTTAATCCACACTCCTGATCACTAGATCATGGTTAAAAATTGTCATTGCTAGTTTGGGATTCATGGGAAACAAGGAATGACAAGAGAAGGGATGACTAGGTTGGTGCGAGATGTTTTAAGGATAGTGTTAGATTAGAGCAAGATGGAATGGGCTTATCACAGAGAATGTACATTTGGATTTGTCGGAAATACTCCCTACGTATCTTTTTATCTTTTTCTATTTCAATTGTGAGTGTATATTGTATACCAATACATTTCTTTGATCTTAAATATTTTCTTATAACACATATTGGTAAAAATTATAACTATTGATTATTAATAAAGTACTCATTAAGACAAATCAAATAAGACCTCAGTTCACTTATATTTTCTCTTATATATTGAGAACAATATAGAAGTCATGATGCTTGTGAAACCAAAGTGCCTTCCCCTCCTTCCGAGGCTCATGTTAGACAAAGAAAGTGGGTTTCACCATTATGACTTCCTCTCCCTATTGGTATGGCGGTGTGGTATATGGGTGCTTTAGAAGACAATTCTATTAATTTTTTTTGCTAAGTGTTGTATTAAAGACCTCCTATTTAGTGGTTTGTAAAGTTGATATATTCTCTATGGATAGTAGTTTCATTATTATCTTTATATTTGCACCTCCAAATCATGTTCATAAAATTGAGTTGTGGGATGAAATTAATAGAGTATTTGAAAACTCTAGATAGCTCTACATGTAATTTCAGGAGATTTTAATGAATTAAGTAATCACCAAGACAAAATGGGGGGTTAATTTTAGCTTTGCTCATTTAGAATTATATGAATAATCTCTTTGCTTCCATTGATTGTATTAAACTAACCTTTATTGGTCAATATTATACTTAGCGGAATAAGAAAAAATGGTCCTGATAACATTTTAGAACGATTATATAAAAAGGTTGCAAATTTAATGGTTAAATCTATTTCCTAATGCAAAAGTTGAATCATCATGTGATTACTTCTTCAGATTATTGTCATTATCTCACAGATCGGAATATAAATAAGAGGGTAGGGAAAGCTCCACCTTTTTTAAGTTTGATAAATTATGGACATCTCGAAAAGATTTTGATATTCTTATCAAAAAGACTTAGTGTACTAAATTTAGTAGTTCATATATGTATTGTATGACTTGTAATGTAAATTATTTTAAGAGAACGCTAAAATTTGGTCTACTATTCGTTTTGGGAATATTTTTAGGTAACTTAGAATAGTTGAATCTAAGCCAAAAATAGTGCAATCTAAACTATTAGTGGATAGTGGTTGTCCTAAACTCGTAGCCTACCAAAATATTCTGTTAGCTAAACAAGTGAAACTTCTTGAATTCTAAGATAATTATTGGAAGATTAAAGCAAAATCTAATCATCTTAAACTTAGTGATGCTGTTACTAAGTATTATAATGCGTGTGCATCAATTAGGCGTAATCGTAATCTGATTACGTCTATTAAGGATAATCAAAAGGTGTTAATTTGCGATCCTAAATTAGTTGAGGATTGTTTTCGAGTGCTTTTATTAAGCGTTTTACTTCTAATCAAAGTTGTGGGCTTAATGAAGATGTTAATTTTTCTCTTCTTGAATCTATAATATCAGTTGAGGATAATCACTTTCTTTGTGCTGGAATATTAATGGAAGAAGTTTAAGCTCCGGTGTTTGATTTAGCGCCTGATATATCTCCTATTCCTGATGGTTTTCCCTCCTTTTTCTTTCAAAAATATTAGTCTCTAGTTGGTAACTCAGTTTTTAAAGCAGTTAAAGCCTTTTTTCATTGGGGGAAATTTTTAAAAGGAATAAACCATACGTTTATAACTCTTATTCCCCATGATAGAAGCTCCCCCTAATCCTAATTAATTTTCGCCCTATTAGTTTGTGTTCTACTATTTATAAAGTTATTTCTAAAATAATGGCAACTCGTTTAAAGGTTGTATTGGGTAAAATTATTCATCCGTTACAGGGAGCTTTCGTCCCCTGGAAAGGCTTATTCGGACTAATGTTTGTTAGCACATGAAGTTTATCTTGCTTTTAAAAAAAAAAAAGTGATGGAAGGTTGGATTGTAATAAAGTTAGATATGGAAAAAGTTTATGATAGATTAGAGTGGAAATTTATTTTTAAAGTTTTCAAAAGTTAGGATTTTGTGATCAATGGATAAATTGGTTAAAGGAATACATTTCAACAATGTCTTTTTCGGTCTTGGTTAATGGAATTCCAGAAGATGTTTTTATGCCTTCTAGAGGGATTCATCAGGAGGACCCTTTATCGCCTTATTTTTTTTATATTGTGTGCGGAAATTTTAACTTGTCAATTTCACTAAGCTAGTATTATATAGGTTCTAAGTCTATTACAGTAACTCTTGACGATTCTAGAGTTAAGATTATTCCTTTTCTTATATTTACATATGATACTACGATATTTGCTCAAGTATCAGTATAAAGTTGTAGTACTATTGAAAATATCCTTGATAAATGTTGTAGTATGTCAAGACAACTTGTTAATTTTCATAAGTCAGCTTATCAATGTACTCGAAATACAGCACCTTATGTTTCTTCTTCCTTTGCTGAAATTCTTCAAATTGAAGAGTCTTTTTCTTTAGGAAGATATCTGGGATGCCCTATTATTGATAGTAAAGTTACTAATATTACTTTTGCGGATATTCAAGAAAAGGTTTCTTCTCAACTTTCTAAATGAAGGGCTAATTCTTTATCTCAAGGTGGGCGACATATTCTCATTCAAGCTAATCTGGCTATTGAAGCCCAATTATCATATGCAATATTTTTCACTTTCGCTGTCTATTCTCTCTTCTCTAGATAAGTGTTATAGGAAAACTTTTCTAGAATAAAGATCCTTCCTTCTAAACTTCCAAATTTAATTGGTTCGAAAAAATTGCAAACCAAAAAAAGTTTGGAGGTTTGGGGTTAAGAAAAGCAAAGATTAATAATATTGCTCTCCAATTTAAACTATTGTGGAAAATTCTTGTTTCTCCTAAAAATCTTTGGGTCAAATTGGTTTCTAAAAATATTTGAAGGAAGATAATTTGTTTTCATGTAGAACAAAAGTTATTGTTTCTTGGCGGTAGGAGAAAGTTGATGTCTTGTAGAAATTCTTTTAGAAATGGTTTAAGATGGAATGTGGATAATGGGGCTAATATTTTCTTTTGGTTTGATAATTGGTCTTTTAATATCCTATTGGTGATATTTGTCCTCCTATTATTGGATCAGAAAATATTTAAGTGTCTCGATTTATTTCTCGGGGTTTTCAATGGGATTCTAAAAGTTTATCACAATATGTTCATGCTTATATTGTCTCTGCTATTGCCAATATCTATATTCTGATTAATAAGATCGAAGATAAGATTGTTTGGGGTCTTTCTCCTAAGGGTGTTATTCTATTAAATAGGGGGTCAATCTTTTACAGGGTTATGGGTTTTCTAATAATAGTACCCATCTTTTTTCTTATTGCCACTAGTGGAATAAAGTTCAACCGCCGCGGTCAAAATCGGGCTTATCGCTGCGGTTTTTGGCCGCAATGGTTGGACTAGCGGTAATAGCCAAAATTTTAGATGTTTGCGGTTCCGGACCGCATCGGTTAATAATTTACCGCTGCGGTTAATCTATTAACTCGCTGCGTTTCGGGTCAAAACCGCAGCTGTTAACCACCCCAAAACCAAATTTTTTTTTTTGCATTTTTTCATTATTAATGAATAGAAAATCAATAATATATATCAATAATCATGTTATTAAGCATATTATGCTCAATTGAAGCATAAGTATAGATAATTAGATACGTAAGAATATTTACTATAATCTAGAACCATTTTCATTAAGCACAATGAGAAAGAGTCTTTAATCCATCCAGAGCAACCCCCCCCCCCCTCGCACGCGCCCTACCCATCGCACCGCCCCACCCCCTCTCGCATTGCCCCCACCCCGCGTTGCCCCCCGCACTACCACCCACCCCCATCGCTCCTCCCCACCCCCCGCACCGCCCCCCCCACCCCCTACACGCCCCCACCTTGCACCGCCACCCACCCCCACAATCCAGGAGGACAGCTGACACTTTCAGATTATGGCTAAGTTGTTTCCATTCTATAGAATTATATACATTTTCTTCATACAACTAAATGATCTAACAAGCAACACATGCGTCGCGCAAACAAAAGAAAACAATAACATTACTCATCACTTCATCAGATACAAGGAATGCAAGCAAATATAAAGCAAGTGCATAGCAAGAGCAGATTCATTACAGTTGCACAACGAAGAAGATAATAGAAAGATTAGCCAAAATCTAAAATTTTCTTTTTTTTGTTCCCTTTTTTGCAACTCTCTTAAGATTAAGTTTGGCACTTAAAAATGTACATACACAGGATAATCACAGAGGGATGGAGGAAATCGGGGAAAAAAAATAAAAAGAAAAGGAAACCTAGGAAAATCAGCAACAGTTGCAGACTATGAGAAATGACAGATTTATGGGGAACATGAGGAGGAACAAGAGTTACAAAGACAAGCCATCAGACATCAATGAAGTAGATGGTTCAGGAACAGTTAGCTTAGCTAGTAAAACACTAAAAAGAAGGTCGTACTTTTTCCTCCACGGCTTTTCATCAGACAGCTGCTCATGAACAGATCTCTAGAAAGGCGCTGAGCTTGTTCGTCGGAGCTGGTACTTGGGCTGAGGAGGAGGAACACTTGGCAGGGCCTTCTCCACCTCCTGTTAATAAGATTACCATCAAGGAGAAAGGAAGGATCAGAATAGAAACAAGCGGTTTATTAGAAATTTTACATAGTTATAAATGTAACAAAGTAGCTACATTGAATGACCTCCTCACTGGGGAACTACCTAATGAACCTGATACAAGGATCGAATGGAGTTGCAAAACTTAGATGCCAAACATAACTTTAAAAACGCAACCATTAACAAGGTATCAGAAGTCTTTGAAAATAATAGTACCCAAATGAATCAGATGAACTTCAATCACATGCTATGTTACTCGGACTTCTCATATTATCTCAAGTATCGTGTCAGATCCTTGGCACTGGGACACGAGAGTGGATATTTGACACTTCATTTCGGCCAAAGTCAAAGCGGAGTCGAACACTTAGATATATACTCGTGCCTTGGCATGAGTATTCGAGTCCACATAACATAGATCCCCAAGTTATAAAACTTAATTACACATCCTTGACAGCTCATGAACCACAAGATCATAATCATATACGAAATTTTCTATCGCATCATATGTGAGCGTGAAGGCAGTTAAACTGAGACCTTACAAAATATAGTGTCATCAACAATCATCACATCAAGAAAGACGGATGTATTTGGAATTATGATTAACAATTCTTCAACATGAGATGGTGTTGATATTCAAAGCATCACTTCTTTTGTTCCGTATGCCCGCCGATAGTTGTTCGAAGCCAATGATCACCGACTCACCGGGCTTGAGGTCATGGACATTTCTAAAATTGATAGAAGTTTCGATCGCAGCATGACTTGAAGCCCGCACCGCCCCCACCCCCGCACCGCCCCCCAACTCACCGCACCGCCCCTAACCCACCGCACCGCCACCCCACCCCCCGAGTTTCCCCTTCCGCACCGCCACCCACCCCCACAATAATAAGCCACAATAATAAGTCAATAAAGTTTTTCTTGTGTTGAGATCATCATTTAAGAATTAAGCCGAAAATCTTTCAAGACAATAACAAGAAGAAGCATTGACCAGAGAATGACAAGTCCGCAAGACACTCGATAATCATGGTATAAGCACCACGACTTAATGATACAAGAAAAACAACGGAAACCGACCAAGACACAATAACATGATAAAACAAGCTTTGCAAAGGATAGTGAAGATAGATCTCGTATCAAGAACATCATAATACACTAAACATCCAACTTTGAAAGAACTACCAGATTTAGGGTGGCGTACAGAGAGCAAATGTCCAGCATATATTCCAGATGTACCGCCATCTGTAAGACAATGTGAAATATGTTAGGATATGAAAAGATTTGAGCATTTAGTATCAAGGTAACCATACTTGCAGCTACACACTTTAACAGAGTGCAAAAAAAACATCTTTTAGCAATTTAGCAAGATGATATAGACCCGAGACTACCTAGTAAGTAAAAAGTTAAGAGCATCTTGCTAGAAATGCTAGAATAACAATCAAAAGACCCCCGCTAGAATAACAATCGTGTAAGCTTAGCCATCTAAGGTACACAAATACACAATACATGCATACAAGTATATAACCACCAAAGCCAAGGAGGGCAGTGTTAAAATCTCAAAGATAGCTCAATTAAAAGGCTTATCATGATGAAGCACTTGGTAAGATAAATTTCAGCATTATTAGAGCTATATGATGTCATATGCCCATATTTAACCCACCATTCAACTAATCCAGCCTTATTTGAATGACAAATACTACAAGCAGACCACTAGGTAAAACATATTATATTGAAGTGAATGCAAGATGAATTCAATCAACCACGCTAGAAAATAACCAATAATAAGCACAAAAATCTGTAGCAAAATAACAACAAAGAAGAAAAAAGATTCAAACTATAGAAAAAGTACCAACCTTTTCATTGAATTTGCGCAGAACTTCTTTATCAAAAATGAAGATTCGTCCAATATATAGTCGCTCTAGATGGGAGATTGAAGATGAGCGATTCAACTAAAATCGAAAAATTAGATTGAATTTTACAAAATTCAAGAGAAAAGAGGACAAAATTGGAGACAAACCTGCTGAAGCAATGGTGAATTGAAGAGTGAATTGTGCGCTGTGATGAATTCAATAGCGTTTGAGGTTGAGAGAGACGTGGTGCACATGTTGAAGACAACCCTCAAGGACAGAATACAACTCCAACAAAAATTATCATAAAATGAATGAAGTAAGTTGTCAAATTGTTAATCCTGCAAGCAACATTACCAAAAATCAATCATACCCACGCAAACATTTCCAATTTTAGCAACAATTTTTTATAAGACAGGCGATAATCCAGAGCTAAATTTCCAAAACATAATAAAATTGGACACTAATTCCTAAACACAGAGTAGCATTATTTTTAAACACGAAATGAAATCATTTTGATTCTACAATAATGCCAAACCCTAAAAAAATTGAATCCATGAATGACATTGAAATTTTTTAACATCCTACGTAGTTCATACCTAAATTTGAATCTTTTAGCTAGCGAGAAAAAATAGCAAAACAGATTCATGATGAAAAAATCGACAAAAAATTTTAAAAACTTAGAAGATTATTACTCGGATCTTAGCGAGAACTCCTTTATTCTCGAGAGTACGGGTGACGAGGGTTTTAAGGACCATCATTTCTCTTGTGTAATCGTCCATTTTTGAAATGGTAGCAGATATCGTCGACATTTATGACGGAGAGAAAACCACCATTGCCGTTATTCAATTAGATTCGAACCAAAAGGCTCAATAAACCCTAATATGAAGAACATCAAAAAAGAAAAAAATGAGGGTTTGTATCCCATTTTCGGCGAAGAACAAAGCCAAACGACAGAAAAATTGTGAATTTAGGTAACCTGGTGAAATGGCATCGAAGAGAAGGCGAGAGAGAAGGCGTTAGAGGAGGTTGAAGAGGAGAGAGATGCGTGAAGGAGACAAGAGGAGTTAGAGAGAAGGCGTTAAAGAAGATAAGTCAGACTAATTGAAAGAGGGAAATGATTTGGGCCTCCTTTCGTGGGCTCCCACGTCTTAGAGATGCGGTAAATTCTCGTATTAACTGGGCTCAATTTAGCGCTCAATTTCGTGGGCTCAGCGCTCATACCATAAGTGGGTGTTAGACAAAAAAGAAAAGAAGATTAACCGCTGCGGTTAACTAAAATCCGAATCAGTTTTCTATTAACCGTTGCGGTTCTTAGTTTTTGTTCCCAAGTTTCTCACCTAAAATTTCGAGGATTTACTGCTTCGGTTCTTTTATGGACCACATCGGTTGTGTTGTGACATATAGCATTTTTTCCACTAGTGTGCCCTTTCTGTGTTGATGTGTTCAAGGACTTGATGCTTCATAAAGGTTGGTTGCTTCCCCCTCCTTTAAAGGAAGGAGAATCTTTTGTTGAGTACTCCCTATTTTTTTTTATCATTCTCACTTTTCTGTGTGCGTCTCTCAATGCACGTCTTTGAACTTAAATAGATTTCATTATATATTACTAAAAATTATAATGATTGTATATTAATAAAGTACTAATTAAGACGAATCAAACAAGATCCCACATGACTATATTTTTTCTTGTAAATTGAGAAAAAAAAGAGAGGATTCTTTCTAAGTATGAATAATGTCAAAAATCCAAGTGCTAAAGATAAAAAAAAAGCAGAGGGAGTATTTGTCTAATCTCAAAGATGGTTGTTCTTATGAACAAATAGGTCTTTTTGCTATAACATTATGGTTCATTTGGTATGCCCGTAATAGTATTTCTTTCCGTTAAGAGTCTTTCTCTCCTGCTAAGTTGGGAATTATGATTGGTGTTTTTGTTAATAATTTAGCTTTAGTTGGGAATAATTTTCTTTATGCTAAAATTATTAGTAGTACTACAAAAATGGATAAAATAAGGCTGCGTACGACCATCGCTTGGAGGCCGGAGCCCCCCTCTCCAAAAAATTTTAAGTTCAATAATTTTGATGGTTCTAAGTTGAAGGATGATCTAGCCTCCTTTGGCTTTGTATCCAAGATGAGCACGGGGAGGTTAAGCTTTGTGGCGGCTATAACTCTATTAGTCCTAGTTTTTCTATTCTGAGTATGTTGATGCTTGGACACTTAGAGAAGGAATTAAAGGTTCTCTTTCTTTAGGTATTAAGAATCTCATTATTAAAGGTGATAATTTAGTTGTTATTCAGTCAATTAAAAAATTATGAAAAATTCCTTGGACTATTAACCTTCTTATTCAAGATGCAAGTGAAGATTTTAGGTTTTTCGAGGAAATGCAGTTCAACCATGTGCTTTGGGAAGCGAATGGTGCGGCGGACTTGATGGCTCATCGTAGTCACTCCAATACAAATCTCACCTATTAGTTTGACTCTCCGAATATTGCTTTTTCCATTATCATCTGTAAGGATGCTTTAGGGTGGCCCGCAGCTTGCTAGGACCCTCCCTAGTTTTTATTTCCTTATAAAAAAAATGCACCTGGATGCCCAAATTTAGGGTATATTTTTTTAGGAAAGTAAATCCCTATCTGACCGGAACCTCTCGCATGTCAACTCGGCCCGGATTAGCAGGCAGACACTTTAAGAGTGAGGGGATTGGTAAGGAATCCCCACTCCTAAAGTGCCCTAGTGGGGATTGGACCCCCTAACCTTGAGGTTGGAAGGTTTTTTTCTTACCACTAGGCCAAGCTTAGCTTTGGTAGATTTAGGGTATATGTTATGTAAATAAATACACACATTCTTTAAAGAGACATGCGCGCAATGAATTATTATGTTAAAGAGGTAACTTTTTGCCCTAAATGGCTAAAAGGATCACTTATATAAAAGTGACCTCTTTAAAGTGAAAAATTACATGTTAGATGATGGTAACTTTTGGCTCTACATGAGTCATTTTTACTTATATAGAAAAGACCGTTTAAGGTAAACCAAAAAGTATCCTCTGTTTAAAACTGACTTATTTTAACTTAAAAAAGAAAAATAAAGTGGTTTCAGCATCAATTTATGTGCACCCAATAACCACAATACTAAAAAATTTCAGCTTAAATTTCAGTACATTTCAGTTCATTCTGCAAAATTAATTCAAGTTCAATTGAATTCAGCAAAATTGATTTGAGTTAAATGCGCAAAATTGATTTCAATTCATTTCAAGAAAAACTCAATTCGACTCATTTCATTTCAAAGACATTTCAATTCACCATATTGATATTATTAAAATTAATAATATTATCAATATTTATATTATTAAACATTAGTTATGATGATGATGATGATTATTATTATTATTATTATTATTATTATTATTATTATTATTATTATTATTATTATTATTATTATTATTAATTACTATTATTATTATTATTATTATTATTATTATTATTATTATTATTATTATTATTATTATTATTATTATTATTGAATAATCCAACCTTTGGCTGGTTCGCTTAATTTAATTTCACCTATTAATTATTTTTAATAATCTCAACTTTTGGGGTAACTTCTTAAAATAATCCGAACTTTTTTTTTTTCTTTCCATTACCAATCGATTTTGGGCCTATTATATGCAAGAATAATAAGAGTTCGGATTATTTTGAGAAACTATCCCCCAAAGATGGGGTTATTCTAAAATAATCAAAGCGAATCGGCTAAAGGTTGGATTATTACTATTAATTTTTCCTTATTACTACTACTACTACTACTACTACTACTACTACTACTACTACTACTACTACTATTTATTATTATAATTATTCGATATTATTATATTTTAATTGTTATAACAATTGTAGTTATGGTTATTCTATTTAATAATAATTTTATAATAATAAGAAGAAGAAAGAAAAAGAACGGTGGCCCCTTGTGTCCACGGGACATCATCGGAGTATAATGTCTACGAGACTGGGAAAGGGTGAGAATCTTCCATTGGTAACGCAATAATAATGATAATAATCATCATTATATGATTATGGATATTATTTATATTGTTAATATCATTTTATTTGTCATAATAATAATAATAATTATTATTATTATTAAATTATCATTATTATCATTTATAGTATTAACACTAATATCATAATTACAATTTTATAATACAAATGATTATTCCCGTTGAATTTATTATTATTTTTTAAAAATTTGGTTTTTTATTGTACTTAAGTAAAACCGCTACTCAGAATAGCGGTTTACCTCAATGAGCTGCAAGTTTAGTAGCGGTTAGTGGAAAAGAAAACTGTTAAATAGAGTAGTGGTTCAATAAACCTGACCGCTACTCTTAGTTGTGGTTTACAGTGCGCCTGCCAAGCACAACTAAGTCACTCGACTCATGGAAATCGCTGCCGAGAGTAGCAATTCATTAAATAAGACCACTACTCGCAGAGCAGCTTCATCGTAAAACCCCAAATTCGACCTAGGGCACCCAATTTCTCATTTCACACATCTCAATCTCTCAAATTTTTTTCTCCCTTTTTCTCTTGCTATTCACTCGCCGACCATAACCGCTCGCTGCCCAGCTGCCGTCAACCGCCGCTCACCATCGCCCAATGTCACCCGCAACAGCTGCCCACAGTCTCCGCTTACCGGCACCACCCACCCCTCGCCCACTCTCAATTTGTGTGGTTAGTTTATTTTTTTCATTTAACTTTTTAATTTAATTTGCTTAGAATGTCATATTTGATTTGTATATAAGCCTTTTTAGTGTTGGTAGCTGGCAATTGTTTTGTTTGATGAGTTTTTATCTAGCATTTTGTGTGCTCAGTTCATGATTAGTTATTTTTTTAGTTTTTTTGCGTGATTTAGCATTTTGTTATGGTTGATTTTGCATGAATTGGAAGTCTAATTGTAATACGTTGATAGTGCTTGTCGAGTTTATGGATTGACTTGATATTGGTCTAATGAATTTAGTTAATGGTTTGATGACTTGATATTGGTTTGATGAATTGTAATAAATTGAATTTAGTTGTTTTAGAAAAGTTGCAAATCAATTAGTATAGATGAACAATGGTGTTGATATTGTTTTTATGTGTAGAATAAGAATAACTTGAATGTTGTGTTTTTGTATGTAGAATATGGAACAACCAAAATATCCTTTATACCTTTATTGGTGTGGTTAGTTATCTCAAAATAACGTTGATATTGTGTATAGAGGTGGAAGGAATAAAATTTGTTCATCAATTCTAGTATGAGGTTTCCAGAGATTCTGAATAGGGTGGTGAAGGAACATCGTTTTTTCCCCAACCAAAATATGGAACAACTAAAATATCCTTTATACCTTTATTGGGGTGGTGAGCTCTCCTCTTTTTTTGCCCAAACAATCAAAGAGAAATTTTGGTATGAGGCATCTAATAGACCCGGCAAGTATAGCTGTAGCATTTGTAGGATTCCAGGACATAACAAGCAAAGATGTCCTAATAAGGGCGCTGACGAAACATCTGGTAAACTTATTTACATTACAAAATTATTACCATAGTCACTAAGACATAATTTATTATTATGGTTTTTTTCACCAAATACCACCAAATTTTCAAAAAATTCACCAGGTACCCCCATGTTTTCAAAATTCATAACGTACCCCTAATTTTCATAATAATACACCCAAATACTCTTAATGACTAACGGCGTTAACCGGCATTAGTCATTAATCCTATTTTTTTTATACCCTAATTAACGACTAATTATAACCCTAAACCTAACTCTTACCCTTAACCCTAACCCTAAACCACAAACCTAACCCTAACCCTAACCCTCCCCCAACTTCCCACCACCCTAGCAGCCCCCACCACCCCAACAACCCCCTCGCACACCCCCAAAGATCCCCCTACCCCGCAGCCCCCCCACCATCCCGTCTAATTTCCCGCCTCCCCTAACCCCTGTTGAATTCCGCCCCCCTCTCCCATAACCGTTGCCGATTCCCCCTCCCATCTCAAGGTTGTTGCCTTCCTCCAAAACCGCCGCAACAACCGGAACCGAATCGGTATCTACCAAGCTTGTTAGCGACATGGCGTCACGAGTCTTCGAGTTTGTTCCCGGTGGAAGAGCTTCGAGCATTCGACGGTGGGTGCGCAGCCTTCGCTAATTCGACAGAGTTCCGGGCTCGATTTTCGCTCCTTTCCCCCTCACTCCTCGCAGCCCGCCCACCGGAAGTGCCAATCCGAGGCCGGAAAATTACTAACGGCGGTGAGGGGCTCATTGGCCGGGGGGTAGGGAGGGCGGGGGCGAGGGGTGTGGCGGGGACTCCGGGGGTGAAGGGAGGGGGTTGCGAGGGTTAGGGTGGTGGGAGGGTGGGAGGGTGGAAGAGGGAGTGGTTAGGGGGTTAGGGTTAGGGTTAGGTTTAGGGTTTAGGGTTAGAGTTAGAGGTGGGGGTTAGGATTAGGGTTAGCATTAGGGGGTTAAGTAGGGTTTAAAACAGAAAATTAGGGTTAATGACTAACAATGTTAACGCGTTAGTCATTAAGGGCGTTTGGGAGTATTTACATAAACCGAGGGGTACCGGTGAATTTTGAAAACATGGGGGGTACCTGGTGAATTGCTCAAAACTCGAGGGTATTTGGTGAAAAACCGTTATTATTATTATCATAGTGGCCTTTTATTTCCGCTATTACTAACTTATGCTAATTTTTTTGTTCTTAGGTCCGATGGCGCAGTCCGTCTTTCCCCGGCCCCACTGATCGCAACGTTCTCATCCTCCAGGACAAGCATCGGAGTGTGGATGCCTGGGGGAGTATGGGACACGATATTATCGTGCGGTTGCATCATCACAGTCTCACGCATGACTAGGAGGTTGACGATAGGGTCCTTCGATATGACGAGCACATTCGTTTTCTCGGCATCCCTCGTTTGGTAGGTGGCGGTTTAGAGATCGATCAACCAGTTTTGACAGCGTTAGTGGAGCGATGGAGACATGAGAGACATACATTTCATTTGACCGTTGAGGAAGAGCGATTACTTTACAGGATGTCGCCAACTCCCCGTTATCTTTGGACTGAGTATACACCGAGTCACTTGTCGCCGGGTTCGAGCGAGGGTAACTCGGGCCGCATTAGTGCACCAAGGGATTTGGCCCACCACTCCAGAGAACGAGCCCAAGGTTCTCCAGGGTTCGTATTTGAGGTTGACATAGCTTAGGCAATAGTTTTTCTTGTTGTCTATCGGTTTTGACGAGGAGACTGTGCAGAGATTCACTGGGCTTACATTCTTGTACTGATGGGGGTCCATTCTTTTTGCTGAAAAGAGTGGAGATACAGTCTAGCTGATTTATCTTCCACTCTTGGTTAATCTGAACTTAGCAGGGACATATAGTTGGGGTAGTGTAGCGCTTGCATACTTGTATCGGCAGCTATGTTGGGCATCCCACAAGGGTGCCAGGGAGTTAGGTGGATCTGTGGTATTGTAATTATAGCTGTGGGAATGGGAGCACTTACACATCGGTAAACCCGTGATCTCGAGGGTACAAGACAGACCTCCACAAGCCGAGGGTGATGATGGCATTCCCGGGTTTAGGCTCCCCGCATGTACAAGGGGTTGACCCCATAGCCATCGAGTAACAAGCACTATATCAAATTTTTTCACGTTATTAGGTAACAAGCACTATATCAAATTTTTTCACGTTATTCATTTTCATTTTTTTAAAGGATATTAATGTATAGTTCTTTGCAGTTGGCTTCAAGTACACTTCACCAGGTCCCAGTTAGCTGGTGGACTTCTTTACTACATGGATGCACTTGACCATCAGACGAACGAGTAGGTACATAGGGCCTATTATCTCATAACTTGTTTACATTAGTAGACATCTTTTACATGCCTACTATTTTAACTTTCTTTCTTTCTAGATGACTTGACAGCCAAGACTGGAGTTGTTACCTGCGATTGTCGATATGGTCAACATGTATGGAGCACACTAGCTCCACTTATTTGTTTCGACATTATGGAGTTTCATTTTCCCGATCGAGTTATGCGCCAGCTTGGATTCCAAAGAGACAATTCCAGCGCTTTGTGATACTAGCACAACCCTTCATGGCATAGATTGGCGGTCGAAAAACAAGAACTATCCGCTCAGACATCGACCTTGCATAGTGCAGTGGAATAAGCGCGAGATACGTCTTGTTAAGGGTACTCCATTCAAAGGTCGTACTCATGCCATGGACGAGTATATATATGGTATAGTATTGTCGCATCACGAGGTTGCGCATTACAGGTCCCATGAGGCAGTCGCCTTCTACGCATTATCGCCCTTGCGCCCGGAGATATAATCCGGGTACATGACATGATTATTACTTTATACTTTAATTTATTTTTCAAACCGTATAATTTATGGCACATACTTTATCTAATGTTGCTCATAGGTGTGGGATTGTACTAGAGGTTGCTAAGTTATTGCCTCCAAATATGGGGCGCCAGTTGTATGCGCAGACATTGCAGACTACGAGGGGGTTTTGCATTGATGCTATTGCCCGAGTCGGACATGGCCACATCTTACAATCCGTTCCAACTTTTGTTGCACATACATCGACTTCTACATCTTCTACGCCCGCTGCCCATACATATACCACGACACCTTTGCTTACGCCTCCAGTCTGTTTGAGGACCTATCAACGACGTACGACCACCACTGCGTCTTCTCTTGACATGAATGGGGAGTTTGATGAGTCAACGCCTAGTTCATCTAGACCTATACAGAAGAAGAAGAGGGGGCTTAGCATTTTCACTTTCTATTTGTATAGTTAATTAGTTAACATTATGTTATATTTTATACTATGTTATTTGGACTATTACTATGTTATTTGAAATTTTTAATGCCATTTTCTTAATCTTGCTTCATCTTATGAAATTTTTGGCTTCATCATTAGTTTGGATGAATTTTATGTTTGTTGGATGAACTTGGTGTTTGGTGATTGATGTTTGGATAAATTTGGGGGTGGTTGGATGAAATTAGAGTTTGGGTGATTTGGTGTTGGCCGATTGGAGTTTAGATGAGAGTTTGGATAATGTATATGACATTCGGCTAGTGATGGGAAATCAAAAGTTTTTGTTGTGGCTTCGACATAAACTACTACTCCGGATAGTGGTTATGTAGCGACCAAAATCGAGTAGGGGAAGATAACCCATAAGAAACCGATGCACCGAGTGGCGGTTTATGTAACTAAACCGCTACTAGATGTGGCGGTTTCCCCGGTTAATCGCTAATGTTAACTGCTACTTCAAGTAGCGGTTTGTTTTGCCGAAAATAAAAATATATATATATTTCGGCGTGCTATTCTACATGGACGGCATGCGGGAATTAATTTGAAGTTTGGCGCATATAGGGATCTAAAACTCCTTTTGACAATATCTAGGGAAAAATTTCCATTATACTCCCTCCGTTCTTTTTCTTCTTCTTGTTTTGGCTATGCGTCTTTGTCAATATACTTATTTGACCTAAGATATGTTTCACTCGTATATTAGTAAAAATTATAACAATTCAATATTAATAAAGTATAAATTAAGACGAATCAAACTAGACGACAAGACCCACATGACTATAAATTTTTCTTACACATTGAGAAGAATTAGATAACTTTCTCGAATTATGAATAGTGTCTATATTACAAATAGGAAAACAAAAAGAAATTGAAGGAGTAATGATTTTTTTTCATTATTATTACAGTTGGTCTTGTTTAATCTATTACCAAGAAGCATACCATCTTTCTACATATAATGACTAGTTTGATCTATTTAATTGGCCAGTTTAGTCTATTTCGTGACCATTTTATTTCATTTAGTTCTCACATTCTTTAATCCATTTAGTGACTATGTTAATCCATTTAGTCACTACCCCCTCTACTTTTTTTTTTGCTACATTGTTGTTGCGCGGTCTTCAGAGATGTTTTTTAATCCTTAATATCTCTTATGTCGTTTAAGTAAAAAATTATAAAAATTTGATATTATGAATCTACACATCAAGACTAATCTAACAAAACCACATATAACTATATTTTTACTTATAAAAAATTAAAATAATCGGTCAGAGTTAGTGTTCATTTCCCAAAACAATAATGTAGCAAATAAAAAAAGTGGAGGGAGTAGTTTGATCCATTGACTAAGACTGTCGGGTTAGTTTGGAAAGTTGTTCGTTGTAGTACGAGATTCAAAGGAAAACAAAGGAAGGAGAAGAGAATGGACGACTAAGTTGGCGCGAAATGTCTAGGGATAGTGTTGGGCTAGAGTGAGATGAATGGGCTTGTTAAAAGAATGTAGGCTTGGGTTTATCTATTTTATGTTAAAATTAGACTGCCTATTCTAATAATTTGTGTTATTTTTTATTATTTTATTTGATATTAATTAATTTATTAATTTTATTTATATTACTACAAAATTTATTATTATTGTACATTATTTTTCACCAGTTTATCAGTTCAGTCAATTTTACTGTTAATTGCTTGTAACTATTCTGTGTGAATCTCAATTATATAAGGGAAGGGGAAATAAGATGGTGTCCCCCTTTGAAAATACTAAATTACTCTTAATGATCTAATGGAATGAAAAAAAATTAGAAATGAAAACAATTTAAGAACTCTTTCTTATTTCAACTTGTCATTTTGCACAAGTTAAAAATGGTATGTGCATCAAATATTTCAATCAAAAATTAATTGAACAAAATATCTTGACCTTATTTTTATAAAAGAAGATGGTACATATGACGTTGACCTGAAAAGTCTGAAACACTTATTACCTTTGATACTCTTTAATGCAGTCAAACCAACTCATTCTGTCTATTCATTTTTTTCGAAATTCATTCACAAAAAAATGAATATTAAAAATCACTTACAACCTTTGTTAGTTTTTTACATTAGCGAATTATTTGCATTAGCGAATTAATATATCTAAATTCATTTAACTATATTAATCTTTCACATTTTAAGTGTAATCATAATTATAAAGGATAAATGTAAGATGCAATAAAATAACAAGCTTAAATTAACACACGCATCGCGCGCATTGACGACTAACCCTGAATAGCAGATGCAGCAACCTTTTTTGTACGGAAGGAGTAAAAACATGATAGGTCCAGTTTTTTGTATTCGATTCTCCTAAGCACGCGTCATAAATATAACCAACAATCACGGAGGCCTTGCTGCGATACAGCTTTCTCAGCACTACATTTAAATTTGTGACCACACACAGGAAATTAGATGTACCGTGTCCGTAGAATTGAAGAAGTGGGGTTTTAGTGCTGTGACTTGTGAATTGTGATTGATTCAGCCATCTAGTAATTGAACAAATGCTGGAATACCCATCGTCGTTGTATTGCCAAAACAAAAAGAGTTACCATGTGGAGATTTTTCTAACAAGAAGTCTATACCTCTTTCAATTTTTTTTTTTCTTGTATGTTTCCTTTTTTGTTTCTTAATAAACCCTTTTTCCTTAATTATTTTAAGGGTGTTGTTGGAACTTGGAATAGTATTCCTCTTATTGTGAAATTGATTAATTAATAAATGTTTCTTTAGCGTTTTTTTTTTTGTTGATAATTAAGCATTTCATTGCATTAGATCGCAATGTGTCAAATAGCCTCAACTCAATTCAGGTATTTCTTCAAACAAAGAAAACTTTTGTAGTGTTTAAACACACCCAATAATGAGGAAGCCATTCAACCCATGTGAGAAAATTACACAGGTCCATAATTTTTGCATACACAATCACATCTCAAAAACTTAAGCAAGCAAAATAAAATTAACTACACTAATACATATAGCAATATGCCTATCTAAGAAAAGGAGAAAGAAGTCAGCCACAACAAATGGGCTGATGCAGCAGATCACACTCGGGAGGCTCATAGCTAAGCAACGAATCCGGAATACCTATAAAGACCTTGTTTCGCAAGCGAATCGCCCACCATGTTGGTGCCTCTCCCTTTGTGGATGATAGATATCTCCAAGAATTTTTTCCTAGCATTCCGAATAAAATTGAGATGATATTTCATGTTCCAAGGCCCTCCTTCATCACCGTTACACCATGTGACAAAGATTGTGCGAATCGGATTCAAGGACTATATTGGCTTTCTTTGTGATTTCACTTGCAAGGGAAATTGAGACATCGATGAATTGCTAAAATTTATGCACAATTGATTTCCATGAACGGTATAGGAGATGAGAAAAGGCATACAAAATTACCTTTGTGATCACGCAAAACACCACCAACAGCTGAACCTGAGATAAGTGCATTGACCGAGGCGTCAACGTTCCACTTGATGTGGGACTGATCTGGGGGAAGCCATACATCAGGTATGGATGAAGTGGGATTGTGACCTATTGAACTGCCATTTTCGATCCATATTAGACATGTTGGGTTCCTTTGGATGTTCACAGGTGAGTATGGAAATTTGTCGCACCATTCGCTAATCCACCATCCAAGCCTCAGGAGCACCATGTCTTGGAGGTCACTGATGGAAGTGAGAGTGTTCCCAAATATTCGGTGATTTCTCTCTTTCCATACCGTCCATACTATTATGAAGAAGATGGTGGCCCCTATTTTCTTGAAAAAGAATTTTTATTCGAACACCGCCATTGAAGCAAAAGCACTTCTAAGACTCATTGGAAAGACCCATTTGACTTGCCACATGTCAAGCCACCATGACCATAGTTGGCTTGGCAAAGTTACAAGTGCAAAAGAAGGTGATCACAAGTTTCATGATTTGTACCACATAACACACAGAGGCTATTTTTAGCGTGTATTATGCCAAGAGAAGCGAGTTTGTGCCGAGTATTGATCTTTCCAAGTAATGCCATCCATACAAATACTTCGATTCGATGAGGGACAAGACCTCTCCATATGCCTTTGATGGCATCATGATGAGGGAGGGGCAGGAGTTTATCTAATTCATGAGTGAACGATTTTGTAGAAAAAAGCCCAGATTTATTGTGAGCCCAAATCAGCTCGTCATTTCCATCTTGATCAAGACACACGTGTTGTAGCAAGGCATCCAGATTCGACTTTTCTATCAAATCAGGAGGACGAAATTCTCTTCGCCACACAAAACTACATATCCAATTGTATCCCTCCCAAAAACCATATGCTGCCACAATTGCATTTGAATTGATTACAATCGAAAAAAGCCTTGGAAAAATTCTTTTCAATGGTTGAGAATTAATCCAGGGATCATGCCAAAACAAGGATCTAAGGCAATTACCAATACTCTTGAGCACTCCTTTTATCATAAGGGATTTCGCATCAGGGTGAAGAAGGATGTCAACACATATTTGCTTCCACGGACCACCATTCTTGGGGATGGTTAGATCCGAAATAGAGAGAGACATATCATATTTATATTTGCCTTGTATGACCTTGCACCAAAGAGAAGATGGATCATGGAAGAATCTCCATATCCACTTGAATAATAATGCCAAGTTTTTGTGCATTATATTACCAATACTAAGCCCCCCGAGACTTTTTGGCAATTGCACGAGTTTCCATGAGACAAGTGGAACTACTTTTTTCTTTGAGCTTCCACACCATAGGAATTGTTGGATGATCTTGTTGATTTTCTCTATCACTCCTTTAGGAATGAGAAATAGAGACATGTAGTAGAGTGGGAGATTTGATAGAGAGTATTTGATGAGCGTAATCCTTCCACCAATTGAGAGCATTTTTCCTTTCCAAGTTGCAAGTTTTTTGGATATTTTCTCAATGACGGGATCCCATGCTTGGATGTGAGAAGGGTTTCCACCTATAGGCAAGCCTAGGTAGCTGAATGGACTGTTGCCAATTTTGCATAAGAGTGTGCTTGCGGCACTTCGAAGCCATGAATCGGATGTGTTTATTCCCATTAGTGAGCTTTGTGGAAGTTCACTTGAAGACCCGATGCTAGATGGAATAATATGAGCGCATTTTTTATTTTTGAGAGATTCCATGTTGGCATCACAAAAAATGAGAGTATCATCGACATATTGCAAGTGCGTGATCATGAGACCATTTTTGGAGATTTCAATTCCATTCCACAAGTTCAAGCTTGTGGCCTTTCTTATTACTTGATTGAGAGCTTCTACTATAAAGACAAATAAGAAAGGTGATAGTGGGTCACCTTGCCTAAGACCTCTATGGAGGTTGAAAGGTTGGCAAGGTGAGCCATTGATCAATATCGATGCCGATGTCGTTCTTCTTCCGTAGTGAAGTCCTAGCCATTCTCATAATTTCTATGGGAACACCATCGTTCACAATGAATTTCATTTTTTGTTTTTTCACTAAAAGTGGATTTAGAAGGAAAATATGCTCAAAGTTTATAAATCCCAAATTTAGGTGTATTTTCATACTTTTTACGTATTGGTCTCACTCAAATTTGATCAATTTAATAGGTACAAAAAATCAACACAAGCTCCAATTAGGCATTACTATGTAAACAAAACGAATTGAGCATGAGTTTAGGGTTGTTCCACTCAGCCTCCTCACACTTACACCGAAACCGAATCTCGAGTCGAGTTTCGAGTTTAAATTTTCAAATTCAACTTCTCTTAAAATCCGAGTTTGAGTTTGAATTTTATGTTATAATGTTATCATAATTAAGGTTTTGCTACTTCTTTTTAGCTTTTCACTAATATGATTTACATTTTTACCATTAATTTCAAACATAATTATAAAATATGTAAAGCAACATAGAGCAGAAAAAAAAATATTTCAAGCATGTTCCTGAGCTTCTCGAGTTAAATTTAGTTGTGCTCGACTCATGAAAATTTCATGTTGAATAGTTTACGAGCCAACTGAGCTTGCTAACGCCCTTAGGCCTTAGGCATGACAAACGAGTGGGTAGAAATGCAATAGAGCGAAGAAGGGAGTAGATTAGGAGCTTGGACATCCAAAAATGAGCAAAAATTAACGTGGAAAACAAAAAGTATGTCAACAATATACAATTTGAAAAAGGAGATTCTCAGACTTGAGATTAATATTTGTGAATCAAATTTACGATTAATATGCTTAGAGACAATAAGACCCTATTCAACAGTAGCTTTTAAAGTAGAGGCCTTTAGTGGTTTGACAAGTCAAACACTAAAATAGTGGTGTTTGGCAGGACACATGTCGTAGGCTAGCGTTTAGAAGAAGGAGCAATTGTTAGACACAAGTGGTCTTTTTTTCAACTTATTTTTTGTTTAACTTATCTTATCTTTTTTTAACTCTTTTTTTTTTTTTTTATGAACTTTTCTTATTTTTTATGAACTTCTCCTAGTTTTCCTTAAGTTTACTTATTGAAATTTTCTTATTTTTTCTGAACTTTTCTTATTTTTTAGAACTATTCTCAATCTTTTTTCCCGAAAATAAAGAAAATAAAGATAAAAATGAACAGATCTTTTACATATCATTATCACTTTTTAGTGTTCCAAAAAGCATTCAAGCCCCCACTTAACTTGGGCCCTACCGACAATTGGCGTACACGGAGCCAATGGACTCAAATCACAATTTCTTTCTTTCTTTTCCGTAAATTATAAGTAGCAAGTTAGCATAACGTCACCGTCGGCGCAGGTGCCGTATGTCTACATGATAAATAGAAAAATATATATTAGGACAAATATTTTGAGGCGATAAGTTAAATGTAGCTTATCAAACGTTATTTTATTAAAAAAAAAATAGGTGTAATAAGAATTGGTGAAAGAATTTTTTTATTTGAAAAGGAGAGAAAAAATTGGGTATTTTTTTTATTGATGGAAATAGAGTGTAGGCCAAAAGGTGCAAAAAAAACTAGTATAATAATAGTGGAGACCATGCCAAAAGAAAAGTGTTAAAACTAATTTTGACAAATAAAAAGAAAAGTTGCTCAAACTATTATGGGAAGGTAGAAGTATTTAACATAAAGATAGTTAATTTTGATATGTAAAATGTTATGAAATTTACATTAATGTATATTTTCAAATTATTTACTTTTTATTATTTTTTCTAGCAAATACTGTGAGATTGAAGTGAAAAAATTGGGGTAGGAAATTCATTGATTCAAATCAATTTCTGCCAAGGAAGAACCCCTTGGGGAAAAGAAATCACAAACAGTTGACATTCAATCTGTTTAAGAGATCCAAACGAGCTACTAAATGAGCAATTTGGTTCCCAAGCTGTTTAACATAAGAGCAAGAAAATTAAAGTAAAATTTGAACTAACATGACAGATGTCATCCACAATATCAAACACAGATCTTCCTTGCTTCTTGAGTCATGCCGCTTTAACAATGTTGTTAGCATTCAATTCTAGCTTCAGAAGTTGATAGCCCAACCGAGCAACCACCAGTGCACCAAGGCGAGCTGCCATCATTTCATCGAGAGCAACATACCAGTGCGTAGCATAACCTCGCACATACATAGCAAGCGTCGAAGTTAAACTTTTGAAAATTTTAGAAAATAGAGTAGCGCTTTCTTACGACTTATTTTCGCCCGTTTAATTTAGTGCCTCAATTCAGCCTACCCACCAAACTTAACGTTGTTGTTGATGTTATTATTTTTTTATTATTAATAATATTATTATTATTGATAAATATTACTATTATTAAATTATTATTATTATTATTATTATTATTATTATTATATTTATTATTAATTATAATAATTATTTTTATTATTAATTATTATAATTGTAATTATAACTATTATAAATATTATTATTATTTTTATAATAATAATTATTATTATTATAATTATAGTAATTATAGTAATTATTATTATTAATTATTATTATTACCGTTATTAATTATTGTTAATATTAATATTGCTATTAACTATTATTATTAATATTATTATTATTATTATTATTATTATTATTATTATTATTATTATTATTATTATTATTATTAGCTCGGGCTCATTCCGCTCATTTCCGTTCGCTCGGTTCGGCCCGGATTCTCACGGCTCAAAGCGAACGGGGAGTAAGTATACTAAATGGTTGTCTTCATTTAGTTTTAATTTCCTTTTTTAAACTTGTGGTCCTTATACTATTCCTACCTATTACCCTTTTCCCGTCAATATGTAACTTATATTATTTCTACCTATTTTTACCCGTTGTTTTGACTATCGATATAACGTAGAGTCCAGATCCTCTAGAGTTCTAGGAGAGATCTACAAGATATCAAATGATGGGCCGACTTCGGGCCATGCCACCCCTAAAAAAATTTGACCATTTGTCGGGTTGGATCGGTCCAATTTTTTGTACTCAAAAGCGCTTTTTCGAGCCAAAAAGAACAAAGCTTTTTGGGCAAATCGGACCGGGCCAAAATTTAAACTAAAAAGTTATTTTTAGATTACCTAAACCCGTCTCTGAAAAAAAAAAATCGGGCGGGGCCAGGCCCCAAAAATATCGCCTATCGCCGGAGTTTTTCTCGCCCGGTCACTTTGATCATCTCCATGGTAGGGTTAGGCGAATCCCAACCACCCATCTATATTTATACATCTCAACGATTCGGATTTTATCTCGAATAAAAAAAAAAGCTAAAACTCTAATTTCGTTTTCTCGCTACTTCTCAAGCCTTTCTCCCGCCTCGACACTTCTCCCTTAAAACATACCTCTCTCTACAAAATAACCCTCTGCCTTCTCTCTAAACACAAACCCCCCTAACCCTAGGAACTCGCCCTTCTTGCCAAAAGGATAACCCACAAACACACATTTTCGACTACGACTAGCAAATTTGTCCCCTTTAGTCTTATGGTTAGAGGCAAAGCAAAGACAACCAAAAGTGCGAATAGCTTCATAAGCAGGAGAAAAACCAAAAAGAACATAAAAGGGAGATTTGTTGTGCAAAAGAGTGAGGGAGTACGATTGATTAAGTGAGCTCGCAAAGAAGGACACTTTCACCCCAAAAATAAATAGGAAGGTTTGCTTGAAATCGCAAAGCACGGCCAACATTCAAAATATGTTGATGTTTTCTTTCAACCCTCCCAATTTGTTGAGGAGTGGCCGCACAAGAGGTTTGAAAAATAGTCCCTAAGCGGAAAAATAATCAAGCAAACAATTAAATTCTCCCGTCTCATTATCACTTTGAACAACCTTAATAGTTTGAGAAAATTGCCTATCAACCATGGCAACAAATAGCATAAACATGCGAAACACCTCGCTTTTATCCTCCATCAAATAAACCCAAACAAATCTCTACAAAAATCATCAACAATAGTTAGGAAATAACGGGCCCCACAAGAGGAAACATGTCGGTAGGGACCCCACAAATCACAACGAATTTTCTCAAAATCTTATTAGCCTTATTATCACTCAAAGAAAAAGCTTCTCTAGAATGTTTAGCACGAAAACAAATCTCACATGCTTTATTCAAACTACCTTGATGACCACAAAGAGGGGGAAGTAACTTCACCACTTTCTCCGAAGGATGACCCATTCGACGATGCCACAACTCAAATGCCGACGAACCACCATGCACGGCCGCCAACGAAACACTATCATCCCCGTTGAAGTAGTAAAGTCCATCCACTCTACGTCCCGTTCCAACCGCCTCCTTCATGTGGTCCCGAATAGCACACATAGAAGAGTTAAATTGCACAAAACAATCCAAATCTCGAGCAAACGTAAATTAAACTACAACCGAACCGAGGAACAAGGAGAACATTATGAAGAGTAATATGAGTGGATAAACACACGTAACCTCTTTGTGTAGCAACAATAGTATTCCCATTAGGAAGCCCAACAGACAAGCAGAAATAGGAACCAAATCAAACAGAAAATCAACATTACCAAGAACATGGTGTGTAGCACCACTATCAATAATCCATGAAGTGGAAAGAAACGTACCACGTAACCGATCATCGAAAGTTTAGTGGAACCAAAGAGCCAAAGAAGGGCCTTCCATTGCTCGAGAGTAAAAAGAGTAGTAGAGGAAGTGGAACCCGAAGTGGAGACCGAAGAGGAGGCCGAGGATGAAGAGGGCACCCACCACGGCATGAGCCTTGATGCTGCCGCGGCCACGACCAGCAAGAGGACGCGAGCCCCGACCCTGGGATCCGAGCCATCCGGATAGCCCACTAACTCATAGCATTGTCCTATATCGTAACCCGTCCGTTTGCAATGGGCACAGACCAAAAGAGACCAGCTGCGAGAGGCTTTGTGGCCCACTTTATAACAAAGTGGGAACACGTGGGACGATCGCGGACCCACGGCCACGGCCGGCGGCGGCACGAAACAGCAAAGCCGAGGACATCCGGCTTGTTTTCGGTGATAGTTTTGACGGAACAAACACGTTCCCGTTGCACAACAAGTTGGTATGCACGATCAAGAGAAGGTAGAGGGTCGGTGGATAATATTTCGTGCACAAACGACCATAGAAATCGGAATATAAACCCATCATAAAAATCGTGAAGTTTTTGGGTTTCACGCCTAGATTCATGCAAACCACCACCATACACTTTGGGCAACATTTACAAGAAATTAAAGGCTCATGTTTGTTCAATTCCTCCCACAACATGTTTAATTTGCCATAATAAGTAGATACACTCATGGTTTTGGTTTGTCGACATTTAGCAATACTCGATTTTAGTTGATGAATTTGTGGTCCATTGGCGGTGGCGAAGCGAGTTTTAAGATGATCCCATAACTTTCGAGCCTCACGGAATTTAGTAAGCGTACCTTTTACTTCGAGATCGATGGTATTCATGATCCAAGAAACAATCATGGCGTTGACATTGAGCCAATCTCGCCTCGGTGTAGGGTTCGGTGGGGCCGGTGATAGAGCCATCAAGGAACCCAAATTTGTGCCCGGCTTGAAGCGCAAGTTGAAGATCTTCGCCGGGCCTTCATAGTTGTCGACCGGAGTTTTGTAGGAGTAATATAGTCGCTTGGTCTGTCGCCTAGGTGCCGAGAAAAAAGGATGCTTCGATGTCAAGGGTGGTCGACATGGTGTTTTGTGGTGGCCGATCATCGCCCGCCATGATGCTCGAGAGAAACAAAAAATTTGAGTTAGGGCTCCGATACCATTTTAAGAGAGAGTTTAGGGTTTGAAGCTCCCCTTTCTCATTGATTATCACACAATATATATGGATTACAAACTAGGAAACAATATGTGTCAAGGACTCTAAATACAAAAGATTTCCTTAAATACATGATTGCCTAACAATTTCCCTCTATGGTGCTCCGCCTCTCGTATCAACTGACGTGAAAGCTGTGGATGCGAGGAAAGAATGGTTCGCGTAGCCGATTTCATCCGAGTTCAATATGTCTAATATCTCGTGATCTTGCTCTCGCTTTTGGCTATCTTCACACGAAGTCGGTATTGAGTATTGACAAGTATGTTAGGCTTCTTTTCATGTTGTATAATGGTTGTATATATGTAATGTAATCATTGTTGCTCCTTTATCAATTAATTCATGGTTAGTTGTGTACATTACATAGCTTAATATCACCTTCATTCCCACAGTCCCACCTCTTCATTACAGTATTTTGTAATATTAATTGGTATCGGGTTAACAATAAATGGGTGAAACAATATGTAATGCAGAAATGATGGTAGTGTGAGCTGAAGAAAAGGAAGAGTCACATGAATGATAAAATTGGCTTTCATCTCGATAACAAGTACATATTCATAAATTGTTAATTCGAGATCAGTCTTATTAACTAGGGTTTGGAGCAGAAAATATTTGCGAGATGCTTCCAATCCTAGTTAGAAAGAAATGGGGTAAGTAGATTAAAATTACCAAAACAACATACACTATCTAGGAAGATTAGATCAACATAAATATATATTTAAAAAGCGACATATTCTAAGAGCCATACTGGTACAACATATACATGTCATATTACGATTTTAAATTAAATTTAGAAACCATACAACCTACAAAATAGATTTAAATATCAAATTCCAAATGGATATAGTTTTAAGTTTGATTAAAATTTGTAAATCTATAGCCTTTCAAAAACAGTGTTATAATTTTTAAGATACCATTGTTGTTTCATCACTCTTTTTGGCAATATTTGTTGTAACAACATAAAAGATGCAAGGAACAACAGTATCATACCAATTTTATCAGGTGTGAAGAGCAGTATGAACTTCTGAGATAGATTCACCTAATAGCATAAATGATGTCGGAGATGGAGTTTTTCCTTGAATTCCAGGAGTGTTCGCATTTTATCCATTTTTTATTTGTTTTACGATATTTCCTTTCATATTCTTAGTCTTATATTCCTACATCGGAAGAGTACTTATATTTCAATGAAAAATATCCTACGTAAATTTATTTGATTGAAAAAAATAGAGCAAACTATGGATGTGTAAAGTGTGGATTTTAATATCAATCTTAACCTTAATGTGTCGGTCTTAAGTGTCGAAAAAAATGAAGTGAAATCTTCCAATCGTTCTAATTACTACTGTACATCTTTAAAGCTTAATTATTACAACATAATTATTCTAAAATTTTCGTGCCGTGTTGTATGCATTATGGATAATATGGACTGATTAGGATTAATCCATACCTTTGGGCTTTGGCAAATGAACGAAGTTTGAAGAGTCAAATTTAAGAATAAAGTGTGCTCGCGACACAAAAAAACTTATTTCCTCCGTTTTCAAATAAATGCAATAAAGTGCATTTTTGTGAGATATAAAAATTCCTTTGTTGCATTTAATTGAAAACGGAGGAAGTAGCTTACTCACCGGGTAAACTACCCACCACTAATAAAGTGTTATGGTTGATGTTGATAGTGGAGTCAAACTCATATAATTAATATATTTTATTGTCTCTATTAGTAGAGGGTAATCTACCCACCGGGTAGATGTAGGGGTGTTCACGGTCGGTTAATCATCCCGTTTAGCTAAACAGTACGGTCAACCGTTATAAACGATTACAAGATTTTCGTACCGTAACCTAACCGTTAACTACCGGTTAACCATATAACCTATAATTCAAAAAAAAAAGAAACATACTTTGAATAAAACATACTAATATCAATAATAGTTTTAAACTTCCAACAAGCAAATAAGTTCAACAATTTTTAAGTATGAACAAGAAAATACAAATAAAAATAATGTTGAGCATAATTATATAGATGCATAACTAATAAAAGTAATAACTCCATAATTTTTTTTTTAAATACCGGTTAATCGATGGTTAACCATTAGTCGAAAATTTACAACCGTAATCGTAACCGTTTATCGCGGTTATGGTTCATTAACCGCGTTGTTTTTAACGGTACGGTTAATAACCGTAACCACGAGACTAGTTACGCAGCTTAAACAGGGCGGTTACGCGATTACGTTTTTTTCATACCCCTAGTTAGATGTAGGCATCTAGCTATGTTTGCTCGTGACACAACTCATACCACTTCATCGTTGAATAATTGGATGAAGTAATTGTGCCTTTTTTTTTTATTACCTTGAAATTCAAAGTTGTTTGATGTGCGCTTCATTCTTTGATTACACTGACTAAGGAAAGCGCCAAAAAAGCAGGCATTCGTATAGGCAATAGAGCAATGATAACCAATATTGGACATTGGTTTTGCCATCCAATATCCATGGCAAAACCGTAAATTTGCAAGGGAAAAGTAAAAGTGGAAAGATCTGTCCTAGGTATTATTTCGGCTTAGGGCATGTAAGAGGTCATAAGTAGTAGCCTTTTCTTATTTTTTTTTTTTTTTTTTTTTTGACACCAACTTTTTCCTTTTTTTTTAGAGCATAATTGGGGTTGATGGGCATGATGGCCCTATTTAAGATTTGTAAAAGTCCGTAGAGATTGTGCTTTTGTGCATGAAGTCGGTGTGTCTATAATTAAACGAGTTTCGCGTAAATTATATTAAATATATGTAAATAGTGTATATGAGTAACATTTTATTTTTATTTTTGGAGAATATGGTGGGCGTATTTGGTAATTTCCAGAAATTAGGAGGTTTAGTCCTTTAGAGAGTTATTTTTATTAAAATTATTATACATGTCACTAGTATATACAAATCACAAATTATTAGAATAGGCGGTCTAATTTTAACATAAAATTAGACGAACCTAATACTCGAATTTTTCTAATAAGTCCATTCCATTTTAGTCTAACCCAACACTATCCTAGTCATCCCTTCTCTTCTCCTTCCTTTGTTTTCTTGATTCTCGAATTACAAATGGACAATTTTAAAAAATAACTCGATAGTCTTACCGAACGATTAAACTAGTCATTAAATGGATTAAACTAGTCACTAAATGGGTTAGAGAATGTCATTACCGAATAGATTAAACTGGTTACATTAAAAACCGAAACTAGTCACTATATTAAAAAAATGTGGCATGTTCTCTTCTTAATATTGGGCTTGGGCCACGCCTAATTTTAAACTAAAAGTAGACCGGTCTCTTAGAAGACCAACTATATGCAAATAGCATGTATATTCAATACAAATTTATAATTTTTCGTACTAATATAATTTAAAGGTCGCATAAACAAAAAATGTACACTTAAAAGAGAGGATATTGCAAAATCTAATGTTATGGTTAGTGGTTACTCAGTTGGACTGTTGGAGTGATATGACAACAAAAGCTATAAGACACCTACAGGCCATTTGTTAAGATGAAATTATTTAGTCATAGTGGGGTAGTACTTAGGGGTGTTCATAAAAAACCGAAACCGAAAAAATGTACCGAAAAATCGAAAAATCGGTCTAAATGGGTGGTAACCGTACCGATAAAAAAAAAGTTTTTACGGTACGGTTACCGAACCGGTAAAAGTAACGGTTAAACGGTACAATTACGATTTTTGAGTGGACGGTTAACCGAAAAACCGAAATATTTTTTCCCTCTATTTAATTATTGTGAAACATTTTCCAACAACTATATTAATTCTAATATTTGTTACTAAGTAACAACAATTAGAGGAAGTATGTGATTATTCGAAAACTTTAGTACTAATTTAAACACTATAATTAGGAAATGGGGTAAATTCCTAATGTTATACTCGTTTTCAATGGATTTATTATCCACTTTACAATACATTTTATTTTAGAGTATATATAATATTAAAGTATATGCACAAAAAAATAGAAAATATATATATACATTAAGTAAAATATAATACTATAACTTCGAATAATCGGTTAATGGTTAACCGAAAAATCATACCGAAAAGACGGTTACCCGCTAGGCATTTAGCAATTATTGTACATATAGTGGTTGCAATTCAAGTAGATTGTTTTTTAAATTACACAAAGTAAACATATTCTCGTAAATATAATGGTTTCAATTACACATACCGCGGTTTGTCTCCGTAACCACAATGGTTATAATTAATCTATAAGACTTTCTTTTACACGCATGACAGTGGTTTCCCTTGATCATTACCACACCACATGAATTTAATGTATATATATATATATATATATATATATATATATATATATATATATATATACAATGGACGTGGGGAGTTAAAAAATTGTATAGGATCACACCTTGTGCACGATATATGATACGAAAACAATAAAATACCAAAATATGCTCATTAGTACGTTATAATAAATTATATTGGGATGATTATTAGTATGTTCTAATAAATTACTATTATTATTTAGTAGACGATCATATGAAGGAAGGACCACAAACTTGGGATGCTCATTAGTACGTTATAATAAATTATATTGAGATGATTTTTTGTATGCTCTACTAAATTACTATTATTGTTTACTACACGATCATTTGAAGGAAGGACCACAAACTTGGGATTATCATTAGTACATTCTAGTAAATTATTTGGGATGATTGTTAGTATGTTCAACTAAATTACTATTATTGTTTAGTAGACGATCATATGAAAGACCATAAACTTGGGATGGTTACGTGCGTCTCAATACATTACCATTATAAAATATGTTTTTCAAAAACGGACCGCGTCTCACAAATTCTCATGATAACATTTTTGGCGAATTAGTTAGTATTTTTGGCGGATTAGCTATGTATTTTAGCACAATAGTTTGGAGTAGTAATCTATATGTAGACTTACATTATTTTTTAGTTAACATATCCAAGATATTAGTTAGTGTTGTTCTATAATTAGTTAAGATCTATTAATCATTATTTAGTTTCCAATATAAAATGAAGAAATAACTTTTTTATAAATATAAAATGTGAAATACAAAAGAGAACTTGAAAAAAGAACCTTAAAAAAACCTAGCATTTGGAGTAATTGTATCAATTTCGTTTTGGTTCTTGGAATTTTTTTTTTAGTCTTCTTAAAATTACTTTCTTTTCCACCTCTTTGCAAATCTAGTCCCCCTTTTGCACACGTAATTATGTGGTATTGTTGTGATTGAACGGATAAGATGCGTTATAATATTGTTTTTATGATATAAGTAATACATTTATTGGCTTAACTAATATATTTCACCGCTTAACTAATGTACTTCACCCTCAACCAATACTTCCTCCTTTTCACAATAAGTGAAACATGTAGAAAGTGGGAGTTACCAAGGAATGTAGAGAGAAAGTTGGGACCACAATAACTAATAGGTCCAAGCGCTAACTGAATCAATATTCTTCACTTGTAGTGGTATACATATTCTTCACTAGCGACATTTGAAGCAACTAAACCACTATCCACGTAATAAAACGGACTATACATGCAAACATAAATGTTGTTTATGAAGTCATTTGTTGTGTCCAATTGTACACATCACTGTTGTCTATGACACTCGTACTGGATTGGTATACATATTCTTCACTAGCAAAAGTTAAGCTACAAAACCACTGTCCACGTAATAAAAAGAACTATACATGTAAACATAAAGTCTGTTTGTCAAATCCGTGGGACACTCGTAGGGGGTTGGTATATATATTCGTTATTACCAAACTTGAAACTACAAAACCACTATCCACGTAGTAAAAAAACTATACATGTAAACATAAAGTCTGTTGTCAAATCCCTCGGTGTGTTCAATTGTACACACCACTATTGTCTGTATTAGTGCATAAATATTGTAATATTGTAATAGTGTAGACATATTCTAATAGTGTTATGTAAACAAAAAACACTATCTGTATACGCAGTAGTACTATTTATGTAAACAATATTCATTGTAGTAATAACTATTTGAATAGTACGAAAAATAATCGTGAACTCGTACATATCCAAACAATATTCAAAAGCAACGATTAATTCTCATATGATTATCCTAACAACCTATGATAATAGACTATGAAGGTTACTATAACGACCTATCATAATGAATACTTATCTTACGAAGGTTAGTATAACGACTTTCAATAGTAATAACGTTGATCATAATGACTAATTCTCCTATGAAGAGTTATAACATTGATCATAATGACTAATTATCTTATGAAGAGTTATAACAATGATCATAATTACTACTTTTTCTTTTTACTTTTTCTTTGACATGAACAATAATATCATTTGAACAAGTCATACAACATCTATAAAAAATTTCTTTTATGTATTATTCTTTTGGGTAATTTCTTATAAAAACAAAGCTTCATTTTATTATCAATCACATGATGCATGTTTCACTCTACATTTTCTCCTCCTTCATTCATGTCAAGCTCATTTATATTAATGGGTTCAAGCACAAGTCGAGCTTTCGGTTGAGCTCATTTTTATTAAATGATATTATAAATTGTCCGAACATCAAGTTAGAAATATGAATCTACGATAAGTTAGGTTGAATATTTCAAAAATTCAGGTTGAACTTGTTTCTACAAAAATTTATGATAAACATCATCCACCTACAATTGCCAAAAAGCGGAAAAATTAATTTCTGAAACTTT